>MU883544.1:0-10333 GCA_036418205.1 Ostertagia ostertagi | reverse complement strand
CAAAAGAAGTTCCAAATAAGGTCCACCGTAGGTTGGTATTTTATCGAGAAGTGTGGGGTGAGGCATATTCCGAGGGATGGGTCCTTCTTTGAAATATGGAACAACTGTGAAAATGTGAAGGTTTCGTTGTTTTAGGAGCTGCATATATACAGCTGGAGAGATTCACATCTCTCCAGCTGTAGTAATGGAGCCAGGACCCTCCCACCCTTTCCCTCTTCGCATGCTGGGAGTTTCGCGGGCCGAGTTGAAGTGGATCAAGTGATAGGAGGCTGATCTGCAGGAGAAGAGGAGCAGAATCAACCATCAAAATGGAGAATATTTTGGAATTGGACGACTCCTTCTCTTTCCGTAGAGAGATGGCGTCTCCAACACTGCCCTACTTCAACGAGATGGTATCCATAGTCTCACTGAACCTGGTTGATTTGACCCACTCCGAAACTGTATCCCGTAACTCAAAGAAGGTGCTGAGGTGAAGGAAGGGGTATTCCGATCTCGGAAAATTTTCCATCGTGACGCTTGATCCCAGTTCCAAATCAACTTTTAGCCATTTTGATGCTTGGGTTGGCAATATCAAAGACTCATGACATCCCTGCAATTGTTTTTCTGAATTGAGCTGCTGGGCGAAGGCAT
Source organism: Ostertagia ostertagi (assembly GCA_036418205.1). NCBI lineage: Eukaryota > Metazoa > Nematoda > Chromadorea > Rhabditida > Trichostrongylidae > Ostertagia > Ostertagia ostertagi. The sequence continues at coordinate 9,703 of MU883544.1, read as the reverse complement.
TTGTTTGTAATGCTACGTTGAAATTCTCATTTTCAAGCAGTTCGCGGTTGGTGGTGCCATTTCGATCCCACCAAAAAGGGTGTTCTCCTTTTTCGTGTTTGGTCGTTCTTTCGGCCATTTCTTTGTCTCCTTACTGATATAAATGGCGGCTTCTGGCTTTTCGCAGCAAAAATTTGATTATAATCTGAAAGAAGTGTGTCTCTTGAAACTTATTCTTATTTTTTGTGAATTTTTTATGACGCATTTTCAAGTATAGATCAGAAGTGAGCAAACGAGTTATGATTGCATTACTTTGTTGAATTTTTGAACTATATTTTCAAGGGGTTACATTTATTCCTGCCACCCAGTATATAGGCAGCCTGATTTCGTGCACTTGATAAGCGAAACTTTCTTTTCACATCGTACCTTAGCTATGCTATTCCTTACCGGAAACCTGTCATTCATGAATCTATAGCCTCCAAAGTTTAAACGTATGACAATTTTTCGAAAGCCAATTAAGTCGGTAACGGCAACCGCGCGCTTCACCGCCAGCAGAGCCTCTCAGTTTTTTGACCTATGCCGAAAAATAATGTATGCTATACGAAGTTATTACGCTACAAATACAAGGGGAGGGGGAGCAAAAAATAGAGATTTTGACTTTTTTTGGTCGCACTTCGGCTTTTTTTCTTCGCAGTGATTGCCGTCGTTGACGGAAGGCCCTCAGCAAAATATTCCCCTAATGTCCTTCTATAAGAACACGCAGGCCCTCCTTCACTACCCTCACCGTCTTCAGAATATGACGTCATCTGTCACCATCGTCGAGCTCAGGGAGGCCTACAGTAACTGCTTCAGCCTGAAGCTCTTACATAATTTCTTGGATCGATTCAACGTGTGGGATAGTTTCCTAGGGACATTAGCTCTAACTATGCGCAAACCCCCCCCTAGAACCCGCCCTTCGGAACCCGTCGTAAGGGTACACGATGAGATCGAGAACCCCATTGAGCTCGACCAGAGCACCATGTTTCCGGGGCAAACTTTTCTGATGCCGTCCACGTAGATGGCCACTATGAAGATTTTCTTATGAAATGAAATGCGCTCTTCAATTCTAAGTTGGGAGCACACGCTTTGAGCTGAGCAAAGTGTGATTAAATCCATTTGAGTCTGGAGACAAAATGTCCTTTTTTATTGCCCCCCCCCCCTCTCCCCTTGTATATCTAAATGTTCTCTAGCGCGAATTGTAAGCAAAATGAAGCACGGCAGTGGCAAAACCGAAAAAAGGAGATGGATGTGAAAACTGCCTTGATATCCGGTAGGTGTCTCACCATAACGATCATCCGCCGTCGAAAAGAAGAGCTTCCTGTGTCAAACAGCGAGGCAGCAATAAGGGTGCCCAACGCCGAATTTTGGACCAGGCAATAAGTGACGCAACTGTTGGCGATTTCGCTGGCGCTTGCATCGACTACTCAGTCCCATTCTCGCAGACATTGCCGAGCCGGGTGGAATTTTACCCTAATCTCTGAATTTGTGCAAAAAAATAAGAGATTCACCGATGTGATCTTCGGCTAGCTCAAAATTTTGGGTACCGCCGAAAATATCGGTCATCGCGAAAGGAGATGGCTCATCGCGAGACCCAAATTTCGCTAGAGAAATAGGAAAAAGTAGAAACATTGAATGGCATAGATTCATTTTAGCTCGTGAATTTTGCCCCCGATAAATACTCAAAAATGCCAAACAATGAGAGAATTAAGCAACCGCCTAATATCATTTCTACTCACAAGATTCAAATTTTGCGAATCCAATTGAGTTATTACTACGTGCTTGCAGGGCAGAAGAAGAGCTTCATATTCATATGGTACATACTGTACAAGCAGCAATTCAGCTTATATGTACAAATTCGGAAAAGCGAACGGATACATTCACTAAAGATGTAACCCATTTTTGATATATTTCATGCTGACCTTTTTTTCGCTCATTTTCCGGTGCGATACTGAAGTCAGTAATCTGTTGAGTTATGAGCCAATCTTACACTCAAACCGGGGGACGCGAGGCCGTCCTTGCTTGGGCGGGGTAGGAGTGATTAGCTACACGGAGCATATCACGATCTCATATATGCCATAGTACATAAATTGAATATCACTACGTCAGCATCAGTTCTATTAACCTTATAGTGACCACTCCTGTCCAGTGAGCATCGTTGAAATTTCAAGGTGGATCGGGGTGTGCGGTATAGTCCCCTGAAAATAATTTGAAAATAACATGGCCTCTTCTTCACTAAGCTTTTTTCGCTTTTGACGCAATGAAGGTTTCTATTTTCCTTCCTTCTTGTACCAGCTACGATCCTTAACTTAATTTGATGAGTTGCTTTTTCATCGCAAATTTTGCCTTTCATGAGCCCTTGGGGCTTTCAATTGTATGCGATAAAATAGTGGAGCGTAAGTGTAGTAAACCTAATCTTAATACCTTAAAAAACACGTGAGCGACTTTCACGATCGCTCAGAAAAACATGTTTTCACCTTATTTGCTTGCTCTCTTGATGCTGAAAAAAGTTCAGGAAAGGATCTCCAAGATTGGGTGACCATTTTGGAATATTTCCTCGAAGAAGTAATGGAGTGTGTGCGATACCTTTGTCCTAGTTGAACACTTCAAGGGATAGAAAACAGCCAAAATAGTGTGTAGTAAATATTACAATGATCTAACATAATTAGGCATTTTTGGTCGTCCCGGGATAGATTGCGCCCAGAATTTTGCGATATTTTCCTCCCATGAGCTGATCCCGCAAACTTAGAAAGTTCTAAAGCGAATTGAACGGGCCCGCTATTATATTGATTGATGTCGTTCCTAGAATCGTGAGTATTGATAAGTCAGGAAGTGAACTGCAGCGACTTCACTTCCTGACTTATCCTTTCGTTCAGTCTCCGTTTAAGAGCACGTGCGAAACGGAGGCTAAACTAATCTTTGAATCCCACCCCATAAAGTTTTTCAAAAACATACAATAGTATCGAGATCCAAAAACAACTAAGTATAACAAGCTGTATAATTTAATCTTATCAAACCAATAATTTTATTACTACTACTCACAATTCTATTCGAGTTCGGGTATTCAGTTGAAGTTCTATGAAATTTTCGCGCAGGGCTTTTTATCTCTTCACTCCGTGATTTCAATTGCAAAACAATGTGTGGAACTGAGAAGAGCTCATACTAGGATTTTATTCTGTCTGAGATGACAGATGAAGCCATACTGTAGGGTACTTCATTTCTGAAAACACATGACTCCTCGGGGAAATCAGTTGGACTGACAGTTCTGCTTTTCATCATATTTTGTGGAACAATGAGAAATTCGAATTTTTTTCTGCTTTGCTGCGATTTTAACTAGACGTCCTCGCTGAATCACTAGGGAGTTATGCGCTTATGTTGGGATGTCATTCAACATCTTTCACTGCTCTCCGTTGGGAGGTGGGTGTTCCTGTTATTGAAAACCGTTGCTTGCCATGGCAGTCACTTCTAGCTTCTTTGCTGTCAGTTTTGAAGCAGAAACGCTCTTCCACAACTTCGAATAACCATGAGAATCCTCATGGCCATTTGTTTGCGGAGAATTTTCAATTGAATCGCCTTCTCTTAGCGTTTTTAGATGTGATTGTTCGATAGCTCTTCTCCAGCATTTCTGAGAGTCCTTCAAAACTACAAGCGAATGCCTATTAACAAATTTTGCATAAGTGTAAGAGGGAGGGCTTCCAAATCACTTTATTGAAAGCACATCATCCTTTCTTCGTTAACAAAATTATCTTCCCTGATTTCAGTAGTATAAGATTTCCAGACCTCTTTGATATGTGAACAAAACAATCAGAGCATCTTATTCAACTACGGTACTGGTAAAACAATAACTGAAATCCGATCAACTATCAGGGTTTTTTATTGGCAACTTATAGCTCTAAATCGCTTTGCTTCATTTTTACTTTCAAAATTCATCTAAGGTTGCTGGTGGATCGTGCCCAGACCCATCCAAAGCTCTGATGTTAGCTGGTTCACAAAAAAGTGTGAAGAGGTCTACTGGGCACAACGAAATCAAACCTTCTGAAGGCAGCCGTCCTGATGCTCTGCAGAATCCAAATCTTAAAAAATTATCAAGACCGCATACGTGGTTTGATTACCAAGAAACGTAGCTATAAAGAAAGTGTGAAATTTTTGCATGTACAAGGGTACCGCCTTCTACAGAACGGCACAACCGTGTGCTTTTGCCTCTGAGGCCTTCCCTGACGACGTTTTTCATCTCAATCCTATTGCTCCCTGCCATTGCCTCCTTCCTTCTGTTTTGTAGGAAGAAAGAATTAGTCACTGCTGTCAGGTTAAGCGTGTCGTTGAGCAAAACCAACGAGGCTCAATTATTTTACGCATTTCTAATCTCCGAAACTTTCTAGGTAAATCCGTATAAAGTAACGGAATTATCTTGCTTGCGCTCGTTCTTTAAGTTTTGGAAGTCTTATTCATGAATATATTTCTATGCTCACTTGGCGTAATTTGTCTAAACGACACAACAGCGGGTGATATTACCTGCGGATGTGCCGGCAACACGGATTGAGCTCCAAATCTCGGTGCAAACAACGAAAAAAGTAGGCGTCTGGCGTCGTCATGATCATTCGAAAATGCTGATCCATATCTGGTCTTAAATCCGCCTGAACGGAGAACAAGTTAGGAGGGGTTTTTACCGGTCAAGGTTCGGTTTCTTCACAGGCCTTCGACACTATGGATTCCTGCCTGCAGTGGCGGCGAATGGTAGCGGATAGGAATTCCAAGAGCAGTCACCACGCGCCTATCCGATTGCGTTCGCCGTTTTTTTCCATGGCGTTTGTTTTTGCCTTGAAACCTGTTCCGTTTGCATAACAGTTTCGCGTGTCATTTGCTGATCATTTCTTGCGCTAACTTTTGGAAGAGACTTCTATTGTGACTTACTTGTGCCAAGTATGATTTGGAATTCACTATTAATCCGGAGGCTTGACACATTAATTACGGGTGACGAATCAAGAAAAGTGCTAATGGAACGAAAATCCATTCAATGGTGAGCACAGAAGCTTCACACAAGCATGAGCATCGATAGTGAGTGTTGCGGCACCATGCAGGAAGAAGCCTTTCGTGTTAGTCGCGTTCCACTCTTTCCTAGATAGCGTCCGTGTAACCACACAAGTGCCAAAACGCAGTATGACGAGATTTTGTATAGAACATCTCGTAGGCAATCCGAAACAGAACGACAAGCGGAATGATTATTCCCTGAGAGTTACCGAAGGCTTCGAAATTTTGGAGCCGAGACGTTGCCATCTTGCAATCTTCTAATAAATTTTGAATCGCCTCCATCTGAATTGTGAGAAATCTGGAAGGGATACAGGCGGTTTTTGTAGAGCGACAAGATAAAGAAAGGGACTTTTTCGAAAATCAGTCATGTCGGCAAGTGAAGGGTAGGATTGGACAAAAAGGGTCGCGAAATTGTTTTGCAAACTGTTTTGTTTGAACAATTAAGGCAAAAATAGCACCTTCGTATGCATCAAGAACCGACGCTTCGGTACCGCTCCTGGAAATCCAACGGCTTACCAGTGCGCCACTGAGGCAGGACGCTTTGGTTATCGAAAATATCTAGACCTCAGTGGTAAAACCACCCCTAACCTCGCTCTCCGAATGGCTTAGTAGATTTGGAAGCCACATGGGAGGTGACGCTCCAAGACGCACACATCGTGAGTATAAATCTCATGGCCGTGGCCACCCGAAAGACTGCTGTGAGTCCTCCATTTCTCTTGGATGATTGAAATGTCTCTAGTGATCTGAGAGATCAAAAACATGGAATGGCGCGTTGGCTCGCGCCTGTTAATCATTGTCTAAGCCAAATACGTCAAGATGTCCACAAGAGTAGAACCATTTGGGTGAGTCAAAAGTTCAGGCTATTACGTGTGTCGGCCAAGTGATGCACACATGAGAATAAATAGAGTTGTGAGTTAAGCCCCTCCATTGTGCTCTGCTTCCTTAACGCTCAGAATCAGGATGTCAGCGCTGATAATGCTATGGATGGAGGCTTTGATGACACCTTCATTTATAATAATTGTTGATAAGGACCAACTGAATCAGCCTCAAACGGAGCTTGGGAGTGATCCAGAGCTGAGTGACGGATATTCCCACCTAAGCCCTATAGGGAAGGGGAACGAGCTAAGCAGAGTGGGTGGACCACTAACCACGCACGAAGAACTGTATAGGATGTATTGGATGCGGGGACCTACCGGTCCTTGTCAAGAAGCTACTTCAAATGAGCATATTTCCAAAACCCTTGAATTCAGCGCCAGAGATATCCTCAGCACCAGACTCCACACAATGGGTATCCTCCAACCACGTTTTCACCGGAAGGGTGCCAATCCCTTCACGCGAATCTGGTACCAGAGAGGGATCTTATAGGTTGGAACACCTTGATGGCCTGAGCGAGGTTTGATACGAGATTGGCGGTATCATTGCTACTTGGCACGGACCCTTTTGGCAGAAAACATAACCGGCTAGAGGATATTTGGTGATAGCAATAATTCCGAATTTTCCATGTTAGTGCCTCAGCTCCATACAACAACGTTTAGTCACATGGCTACTCCTTCGACGATTTTTCGCCTAGAACGGAGCAGCGTCGTGCGCCTATCAAGCCCCCATCGTAGCCCTAGGCGAAATAAGGGACAAATTTGAGCCAGTGACTTTACGCCCTTCCCGCAGGGGGTTCATCACCTCGATCTTTGAACCGAAATCCCTCAACTTCGTAGTGTGTTATCCGCAAATGCTTTTCCAAACTTCCGTTTCCACGGCCTTCATGACTCACTGTACTTCATTTGAATGTTCCATTTTTTCTAGCAATCCGGAGAATACTAATAATTTAGCTATCTAGATGTTTTCTGCTACAAAATACATTTTTGCCAACAGACGCGTTAGTCAAAACACACCGATTTTTCAACGGGTACGCGTAATGACCCCTTCACATGTCTGTGTCTTCGGGAAGCTTTCTCGTCTGCGTAAACGGGTAGCCGAGGTGCTGTGCGATATACGTGACAAAGCTTTGAGGCATCCCTTCCATTGCCTCCAGTTCTTGCGACCTTTGCGAGCCCACTTCATGCAACTGTGCTTATGATGCTTTCAACCAATTGTCCTTTCGATAGTGCCTGTTTTATGCAATAATTTCCCAAAGTTTGATATTCAAGAAAATCTATGGAAATAGATGCTTTCCGCATACGGTAGCACTAAGAGCAAGTTGATATCACTGGCACCATTTGATCGAGTTTGGCAGGTGTGCCTAGGGGAAGCCCCTTTTAGAGAATTTTTCAGCAGTTCAGTTGATTGCATTGATTCCAATTCCGTCCAAGATCTGCATTGTAAGAACGGCTCAGCGCTTATTGGACTCGTATTTTTCGGGCGAAGGCGTTCTGCCTCTTCAAAAACGTTCATTTGCGAAGTAATCACGTTTCTATGAAATCTTCGCTGAGAATTCTCCCCATTTCTCTTTCTTGTAACTTACTTAAAGTTTGGCTTCCGTCTTAAAGGCACGTGCGAAACAGAAGTCGAACTAATCTTTACTTATTCCCCCCACCTAAAATTTTCTAACTTCTATGTCTTCACTCGAACGGACTATTTTTCTGCTTGTCACAACTATCGTGGAAATGCTTTAGGTTCATGATTGAATTCGTCTAGCGACGAGCGCTTTTCCTCGAAAATGTCTTGGTAATATCACCATTATTTTGTTTCATTTCTGTCACCAATCATGATAATACCAGTTATTTTTGGGAATTATTCCCTCATATTTAGTGTTGACGAATTACTTTATTTTCAGATCCAGAGCGGAGGAGTCTCTCTAGAGGAGAGGAAATTCCTAGCGTTCAAGGTGAGTTTCCTAGTATTCATTGCAGTTATTGATGATTTTTAGCAACTGGAAGCTATTTCCGAACGACTGAGGCGGATCAACTTTGACTCCTTGGGTTGCGTTATTTATACCGAGAGAAAAATACAGAAACATTATGAATCCGCTTTCTTCTCCTAATAATCGTTCAAGAGATTTGTGTAAACAACGTGACCGCTTCTGGTTTCAAATTCTTGGCCGATTCTTCATTTCAGTCGGCCTACTGTACTATGGGTTAGGTGATTGGTGTCCAGTTTGTCTAGGAAGAAAAGGAGCATTGACTTCTACGTCGGGTGGCTCTGAAATTTGTTGTGTAGCCCTGGTCACATTCAGATGCTACTGAGATACTGAGAAGTAGGATGCAAGATCTATTCAAAAACGAGGTTGATCAACGGAATGTTCCGTCCTTTCCAAAGGTGCTACAGTCTCATTTTCAAAGAGCGAGAAATGTTATTTTATTTATTTTCGTATAAAGGAACTTGTCAGTAATGGAGACTGTTATACGCATAGGTGGGCCCCATACAGAACGCAGAACCAACACTTTAGGAGCTTTTATTGACTGTTTTCTTTTTATGTCGCTGTTTTCTTTTTCTATCGCCGCAATTTATCCGCCCATGAATGCCTTCTTTTTATGGTTACTTATCTTACAGCTTTTTGCACGGTCAGGGCCTTCAATGAATAGAAGAAAAATGTAATGTATGTTATATGAATGAACAAAAAACAGGAAATGGTGGTCCGCCTGTAAATCGGACGAAATACTGTATTTCGTCAACCCTACGGGGCTTGTCGGTGAGTTAATGGTTGACGGAATCAAGGGGATGGATAAACTTAGTGAAGATCAAATGGAAAGTATAATATAGTCAAAAACTAGGCGTAAGAATGAAGGCACGATCACGCCAGAGTTGCTGTAAGGTATTTATAGGAAAAATTTAGGTAACATTTCTATAATAAAGGCTGAGTATCGTAGATACTCAACCAATGTAGCATTGGAGCATGGTAACTAATGCTATACGGTACTCGCCGTAAAAAATCGAAAATTCACGCGAAAAACGCGATTTCGCGTTTTTCGTTTTTTCGTTATAACTCGGTTCAAAATTGAGATTTTCAAAATCTGAAAACAGCATTGAACTCAGCTCGTCGAGTTCTATAAGAAGTGCCTAAAGTTTTCTAGCGGCACTACACTTGGATTGCGCCATGCACTCAACTTTCATCTCAAGTTGACGCTGTTCCCACGCTCGTGCAACAGCCATAGCGACTTATCGATCGGGCTGCCCGCCGACTACGGCCGAAGGCCATCGGCTGTCACGTGAGCTCTCACGCACCGCGCACGTGAATAGCACGTGGGTGGCCAGGGCTGAGGAAGGCGATCGGCGATAAGGAAAAGGCCGAAAACGGTGAAAAACAAATTTTTGGTGGGAAAGTGATGTATATCATTCGATAGCATTTTTCATGGGGAATCGAATGGTGCACATCTCAGTCTGCGAGTTCATCTGGAAATGCAAAAAATCTGATCATTCCACAAGGGCATGACGAGGAGGTGATGTTTGGGGCCACACCACGGAAGGAACGCTCACCTGCGACCAAGTTTTCCATATAATTCCTACAGACAAGTGACCGTAGTCTACGACAGTGAAGGAAATTGTTCGCTATCTTCACAGCTTTCTGCAAAACATCTCCTCTGAAAATGGAAAATGTCACATAATAGGCCCACTATGCCTGCTGAGAACTGTTCAAAGATTCCACTTGAAATACAGAGGATGGGATATTGAGAGCAGAGGGAACACGTAGCCAATTAGCGCTTAAAACGAATAAAGATCTAGGAAA
>MU883542.1:0-17051 GCA_036418205.1 Ostertagia ostertagi | reverse complement strand
GAAAACAGGTGAATTTAAACAATATTCTCCAACAGTTTCAAATTTTAATTAAAAATAGGCTGAATCAGAAATGAGAATTTTTCTCGGCAAGTTTAATGCGTTTTCTTCGATTCCTTTTTTAGAAAACCGAGCAAACATGGGAAGAAAGGAAAACATTCCAATTTCCTTTTGCCACAGCGTGTTTTCCCTTCGATTTCCGATCTTCTCGGGTTCATTTCCGTTCATTTCTCAACCGAATTCGAAAACAGCTCTGCACTAACCTATCGGATATTTATACGGTAGTTGATGAATACGCAGCTTCATCAAATAATCGAGAGGGGATGGTCCTGACCAGAATTTTTGGAGTATTTGATACACAACGCCTCTTAAAGCGAGATAACGCAAATTTTACCAGGCTTAGGCTGTCCACAGGAGGTTCAGCGCCTTGGGGAGCTTATAACCTGGGACTTGAGGAAGATCTAATCCTGGAATGGACGGCAACGGCTACCCGACAAGAGGCCCGTCGCGCGGCACGAAGGCAGAGTCAGGCGCTGGTGTGCGATGTAGGACGTACAATCTCCCTAAAATGGTGCATTCTATTTAACCTGACGCGAAATCACTACAGTACGCGCTGCGATTCGTCCGCTTCATGCCGTGCGACGGGCCTCCTGTCGGGCACCCGGCGTAACGCTGTCCATACCTTCGAACTGATCCCTTTGGCTTCAGCTCCCTCTGCTGGATAAATGTTCTTTTTTCGACCATCTCTTGGTCATAAAAATTAATGTATGGAACAAATAACGCAATCAAGCACTTCTACCATTCCATCATGGGCGCGTTTCGTTTTTTGCGATTTTTGAGAGGGGATCCCGTTGAATGGCCAAAGGGGTCGTATTTTTGAAAGATGAAGGGCTCGTCGTCGCGGATGGGCGGCGGGGGGGGTCGTTTTGACGTCTCTTTAATTGGTTCTAGTGAAAATCCCCAAAAGAAGCATGACGGGCAGCATTAATGCATTTACCGTCCCTTGTAACATACTTAGCCCTTCCCCTCTTGAGACGGCCGGTTTGAAGGGGAAATTGCGCTGAGGCGGAATGTGTTGACTGGTTTCAGATTGCTAAACCCTACGGATGACCCTCGGCAAGAGTTATCCACATGAGCAGAATATATGCCGCTCTCGCGGCTAAAAATTGCGCGGATAAGGGCCCTGAGCCCTCTCGCTTTCTTTTCGGGACGCTGCCGCTGTTGTACGCAATGTAACGGTCTACGCGTCAGCATGTCTGCGCCTCGCTTGCCCCACATACTCTCTCGTCTCCGAGTTTGTTCTGTCACCTCGGCGTTGAGTGTCTCAAACGGGTCTCATATCTTAATAAACGTCCGCCCTAGACCCTAAGGCGCCACAATAAAAACTCCGAATTTCCCAGTTACATCCGATCCCTCCTTTTCTTGCTGAAAGCCATTCGTACTCTGCTTCAATAACCTACATCCAGGAACGCTGAAAGGCCTGCATCATTTGTGGCCATAAAGAGCACCGCGTGCGCAATACTTTTCAGTAATTTTTCATTCTGATCCTATAATATGTTCATCAGGCCTTCGTTCCATTCTTTTCTCTTGGCATGAATCACCACCAAGCCGGCTGTCGGTGTGGTGCCGTACTGAATAATTCTTATTTCTGATTCTGCTCCTTCATCATTGATTCTTAATGTTTCTCCCACACGATTCCATTGATGAAAGTTATTGGAGAACGGAAACTAAACACTACTACGTAGTACCCCAACCCACCCAATAAAACTGACATGTGCCATCAAAATCAATGACATGGGGAGAAAATTCGAATGTACGACTTCAAACATCGCAAAAATGTCACGCAAACAAAAACACAATGCTGTTTGATGCTTTTATTTATTTTTATTTATTTATTTGTTCATTTATCTATTTATTTATTTATCATGCACTAAAGGTGCGCCATAAATAAACATAACAGTGTAGTATAACACGGCATAACAAAATCCGAAATCAGCCGCACTTTAAGCCATTTTTAGGCAGATGTCAGAGTCCGAGTTATCAAAATCTGCTCGACGATGGAGTAGCACATTTTCCAAGTGGTCCATCGAAATTTGCTCAATTAATTAAATGATTAATTTGATTGATTTTGATTAATTGATTATCCTATTTGATTATTGATGATTGAAGGGCAATAATCAGATGTTTACTGGTATAATAAACACATTCTGATCGATACTCGGCTTGGTCCCCACATTTACAGCAAGGGACAGCTCACCTTTCGCAAAAAGGTAGGTTTCGAGGAGAAGCGTGATTCATTTTTCAAACGATATCCGCCGCAAATTACTGTTCCGCCTCGTTCGTCGGCCCACCTCCAGACAATAACCTCAGTAGTTTATAGCCGAGCCGATCGTCAGAGCTCAATAAATCCAATTTCAACAGGTCAAATAAGGACGACATTCACACAGAGGGCAGTGGCGTGGGAAACTGATGGCTTTCAGCCACGGATAGCCTTGCATCGAAAAATTCGGTCAACAATATTATCCACCCCTCTTCTCTTACTGCAGTCACATCGATTCTTATCGAGTTCACTTTACTCAGGAGTAAGTCTGCGCTCTCCCCTCCCTCGCTATCCCTAGCCAAAAAAACAACCTCCGTTGAAGGGTCATATACAGGTACAACAGTATTTTTCAAAATTTTTGCTTCCACTTCCTCAAGTCGCACCCCTCTCAACCCCCCCCCCCACAAATTTTACGTAAGAGATAATTAGAAAACTCAAGAAACATTTAGAAAATCTCATGAACCGCTTCCTGATCCTACTCGCCCTGTTCCGGCAATCCGGTCCGAATGTACTCCCCAAACGTAAGGTCCCTTCTCCCAACTCATCCCTATGAGCACAGCAAGCCGCGATTATCGGTACTCGCTCTCCATTCGTCCTGATAAACATCAGATCCTTATCCATTAAAGCATGAAGTATTCTTGCGAGATCGTGAGAAATTATCCCACGCTCTCTCAGTCAGGGGAATTTCAGCAAAATTAAGCTGGAAAGTCACTCTTTACCCGCCTTTTCCACGCTTACCTGCAAAATGAGTAAATAATATAGCAAGGATGGAAAAGCAAGAATGGATGAGAGGTTTTGCACCTAAGTTCGAATATCCGGACTCGCCCGATTTCCCTGGCCTTAGCACCTTTCCATCGCGTCTCCTGAAGGCATAGGACTTGGATTCCTGCGCGTCATCAGATCAGCAACCTCTCGGGACTTCCCAGTTAGCGATCCTACGTTCAGAGTCCCAATTCGAACTAGCTTCTTTGGCCGAGGCCGTTCACTCCTCGGTAGCCCTCGCATACTGACCACAGAACTCTGACTAAGGTTCCTTCATCAGCCGGTCTGTCGACCTGGACCTGACGCTGGTACTAGAACCATTTTTGCAATTTTCTGCAGGGCATGGTTGAACTAATCGAACTCACGGCTCTAAGAGGTGCAAACATGAGTCTACCCTCCCACTCGGCCATCCCACCCAAGTTACAGAGCCTCCTATTTCTACATTAAGATCGGTTAGTTGGTACCAGATCTTTTCGGAAACATGAAAGCCCTGACTTGAGCATTGGCTGGCAACGGGAGCCATTATGGAGTCCAGATATGCATTCAATGGCATCTGCGATTCTGAGTGGAAGCTGAATGCGTGACGTATGCCATAAAAAGACAGATCTATGAACAGCACTCCATCTTCTACCCTTTCTCCCTGCATCATCCCCTAGGCAATGTTTCCATGAAAGCGCGCTAAGGCTGGAAGCGCAATTGTGCACTTTCTCTGCTCAGAAGATTAATCTCCGCTCAATACTGCTTGTTTTTTCATCGCCCCTTGCTGCCGTTGGGTACTTCGTATGAGAGATTGAAAGCACCCATACCGCCATTTGGGCGAAAGTAGTGCAGTGGCAAGTGGCGTTTCCTACTACAAGCACGGTCCTGGGATTAAATACTGTACCGTACATTCAGGAATACCAAGCTTTCCATTACTCGAGGGCAATTTATCGGCACCAGAGTCATTCGAAAGGGCAAAAACGGCCAAATCGCATTCAAAATACCCCTAGTCTGAGTAGAAGTCCAATGCATGGCGCATCCCAAAAACCAATTCCGAACTCTTAATCTTTACATTAGCTTTTACTGGCCACGATAATTCACAGTCATCGAAATTCAGAGAGATAAATACCTTAACAATAGTGGATTGAAGTCAGAGTCGTGGCGCACACCCAGGAGGATATCATTAACATCAAAGGGTTAGGCCTCAGTTCTCCTCTCAAACGAAGATTGAACCATGGTATTGTTAGCTGCGGGTTTGTACCTTTCCAAGTGAATAATGAACTGGACACCCTTCTATAGGTAACATTTTACCACGCTTTTAGGGTTCAGAAACCCGATCGCCAGGCTACTTCATGACCGGCTTCACGTTCGCTGTAGCTGTAGATGACTCACTTTCGTTCGGAATATTTATGTGAATGAGCCGATAAATGAACACCGTCCGCCGTCTGCGGATTCTTTTCCCCTTGTTTTCCATGAGACATCCAAGCAAGCGAGATGTAACCATAGAGAATTGCTCTCTGACGACGTAAAATAATGAGTTCAGACAGAAACTGCTACATAAAAGGCTCAACAGTTGCCGAGACAAAGCCATCACGGCCTATGAAAAGGAATAGCTCATTGGAAAAGCGCAGACGTCTCGAGACATCTAATAGTCCTTGCGGATGAAATCCTTAATGACGTCATCGGAGAGGGGTTTTCTACGGGGGTTTATTAGAACGGCAGCAAATGATCCATAGAAGCCAGGTGATGCAGGCCTGCCACGAAGTTCAACGAAAATACACCTACAAATTGCACGGAATTTAAAAGGATAAAGGATAAAGCATTTGCCGTTGATCAATCCCTTTTTGGGATGCGGCACGCATTCTACTTCCATTTGTACATTCGCAGTGGCATTTGAATGCGATGTGGCCTATACAATGACTTGCGGGGGCCAGCCGATGTACAAGTCAGTGTTTTTATCCTCCCAGACAAGTCTGGTACCAATTAACCGACCCCGGAGGGATGGAAGGCTTGGTTGGCCCGGGCGACTCACGACCCAGGATTTGATCCCGGACCGCTCGCGTGGTAAGCGTGCCACTTGCCACTACACCACTTCCGCCTCAATTCCATATTTACAGGTAGAGAAATAATGACGTAAAGGGGACTCGACAGCATTTCGGTGTGTGGATCAATCCGCCTTCGCGTATGCCGTCACGCAGCTAAATTCCACGTCAGCAATACGTAGTAGCGATCGTAATGCGATTTGGCCGTCTTACGATGCTTACGGCCCATGAACGTACCAGTCGTGCATTTATCCACCAAACCAGTCTGCCGTAATCAGTCAGCTGACCCGCGGCCGGATGAACCGGCTTGCGTTTAGTCCGGGGCGAGGTACGATCCCAGGATTGAATCCAGGAACCGCCGCCGTGGTAGAAGCGCGCCACTTTCCATGAATCCTCTCCCCCAGAAGCAGTTAAATCCTGACTCATTGCTTTATACACCCATTATTATTATCATTTTAAACTTTATATGTTACATTTATCTACTCAAATATTAAAAAACACGAAGAAGCTCAAACCGAGAAACTTTATATAGCAATATATACTATATAAATATATATTATTACTGTACTATAATGTACCCAAGTAGAATACATATCAAGACCTGCAAAACATGATGAGAGATTTCATCGGAATAATAAATCAAATAATTTAGGGTAGCTTAGATTAATGGAATAAAATGAAAATGACGTGGAAAATATAAGAAATAAATATGATGTGATCCTGAACGACTATTAACTAGATATTTTATGAGAATAAACGCTTAGCGATTCCAGAGAGCTTGTACAATGCTCTATCGTCGGCATAACATTACTGGTCGCACCTATTATGTTACTCAGTCGCCCTTAAAATTTTTGAACACTTGGATGCAATTTTCTGAATGCTTAATTAGCCCTAACAAGTATGTGCTACTTAAATGCAATTCCAAAACGTTTTCAAAGTCCCATACATACGTTTTACTTAATTTGATATCATTTCAATAGAAATTCGAAAAAACTTTTCAGCCTTCTGGGGATGCTGAAAATTGTAGCGCTCCGCTCTGGATTATATTGCCAGACACTTGGAAAGAGACCTAAACTGTACGTAACATTTACGTTTCTTGACCAGCTGTACCTTTTTTTTAAAGAACTGCAATTTTTCCTAACAGGCATTATCCTTGCCCCTACAAGTCTTCTAAACCCTTCGGGATTGGTTCATTCGCAATATGAACGCAGAGGTGGAATTAAATTCATGTGTAGTTTGGGTTTGCGGTCAAAAACAGTCATTCCGCGACTGTACACAACTTAGCAACACACACCATTTATGAGTAGCGGCGATGCGTGTCGCATTTCGCAAAAGAAAACGCAGAGCACTTCCCTGCATTTCATGTCATAGATCATCTTCGCGACTTTGCTGGAGCCTAGTAATGCCAGATTGTTGAGGAACCTTTCAATTTTCATCAAATTACTTCCTTAGAAAAACAACCTTTCAGTATATCACAAGGACAGGGGTAAGGATAGCATATTCATGCAATTTACCTCAATCGGAACTCGAACCCGGACATAGTTTTTTATGGACAGGAGTGCTAAGCATTACACCAGCTAAACTGTGTTCCTTCTGAACTCAGCTTGCAATGGCATTATTCCCTCAGATGACAACAGCAGTTGGCAAAATAAAAAAAAACAATGAAATTCGGTATAACGGCTCAGTGATTATTGTATGAATAAACTATATGACCAAGAGGATATCAGTGTAGTAAGCACTAATCAGGCCAGGAGAAGGACATAGTTCAATGGTAAGTAGCGCTCTGACAACAAGCAAAGTTCCAGGATCGAACCCCAGATCGTACGTTCCTCGCCATCCATGTATTCCAGCCCTCCCCGATCAGTATCAGACTCGTTTGAGAGGGTGAAAACACTGACTTGTACATCGGCTTGCCCTCGCTCATCATTGTAGAGATCAGGTCGCATTCAAATACCACAGGATCGTGAATGAGAGTAGTATGTGTGGCACATTCCAAAAGCTGATCAACGCCGAGTAGTTCTTCCTTGATCCTTTAATCAGGCCAAGTGAAACTAGCCCAGCTAAATTTGTTCTCTTCCAAATTATAGAAACCCTTCTTGCTTCCCAACCAATATGGCTTCCTATTGGTAAATGTACAAGCTACAGCATAACTTATCAGACCAGCTTTTACTTGATTAACACATTGACGACAACGCGGGGGATATATATCCCGCGCATTGCAGGCCATGTCGGACCGTGCGGGATATATATCCCCCGCACCCATTACACTCATTTTTTTCGCGCACGCCTGATTCTTTTGGAAGTTTCTTGTATTCATTCCATGGAAGAGACCTTGACGTAGCTACAAACATAGTGGCCCTTAGAATGGTCACGTATACTTTAATTTAGAGGAGGATTTCTGAACCATACGAAATCTTCATTTCAATAAATTTTTCGTTTACTTTTTCTTTTTATTAATGTGAAGATTTAAATAGTAGTAGAAGTAGATAAGGAACCTTAGGGATGACAATATGTGTGTTTTGATTGGAATAATCGCCGTAAAATTGCTTTTGAATTCCATTGCAGCTAGTTCTGATAAATTTCGCTTTTTCATTGTTACTCCATGTCTTTCGATCGAAATTCCACTACTGCTACCCCTGGTTAGGTTGCGCTCATTACAATTTACTGATTTGGTTTGAATTGATCATTAGTTGTGTATTTATCACTCAAAATCTGCTTGAACGACCTGAGGCGAGCGCGCCCGCAAAATCGCCGCGGTCCCACGTGGCCAAAAAAGCCAAAACTCGCATTGTCGTCAATGTGTTAAAGCGTAAGCTTCGTTATAATAAAATGCTATACGAAGTTATTATTCACACGTCTCAGACGAAATAGCTAAATTTTAGGTCAAAAGTGCACCAGAATTACAGTATACAACTATAAGATTTGAGCTGCACTAAGGGACGTTAACGACTGCAAGCAACGACCAGACCACGACTTTCCAACTTTGTCTCTCCCAAATCTCTCAAAAATTAAGTGCGGGGAAAACGTCATGATGCATTATGTGAAAAAGGTCTTTCTTCTCTGAATTCAACCCCTAACACATTCCATACGCCTACCTGTGGCCGTTGCCTCTGAAGGTGAATGAAGAGCTGTTCGTATGGTCCGGCTGAGGAGGTACAAAAGAAAAGGATTTGCCGATAACATTGGTAGCCTTTCCTTTTCCAGCAGAACAAGTTAGCTTCAAGAGAACACTAAGTGTCGAGACTAGAGAAGAGACGTCGTAGACGAGAGAACAAGGGGACGAGCGAGACTCAGACACTCGATTGCTTAGATAGTTGCATTGCCAAAAAGAGCAGCTCAAGTGTAGAGGCTCCCATAAGGCTCTAGTGTTCTGTCGTGCAATTTCGATGAGCCATTACTGCCACCTTTTGGAATGGTAGGTCTGTCTGGAGGACGTGCTTCACTACAAGGGCTAATCGACCTGATTTCATGCGGAATGTGCCTTTAAATTTCGTATGATCTCACTGCTGGTTCCATCTCTTTCTCTCCTTTATCCATTAATTCAGCGCTTAAAGGGCGTCGAAACAAAGCCGCATCCTCTCGTGGTTTGACGTCAATATTTGCTTCACTATGAACTCATTAGCAGAGTGCAAAAAATAGCGAGAATCCGGATGGGCTACTTCATGTTTTCACCCCGATTATCATTAATGAGGCCGTGATTAGCTCCTTCCACTGGCCCGCAGCTCTTCCACTTGAGATTGTAGCAGACAAGGAATGGAATAGGTTCAATTTCTGAATAGAACATTGCGTAGGAACGCTACTTGTAGTTGTACTATGTCAATTCTTCTGAAACCAATACTTTTAATTCACTTTGAGTGTCTCTTTGTGCTATTATTTATTTATTGATAGAATGATAAAATTATGTAATAAATTATGATCCTAGCCAGCTTAGTTAAGGTTGATATAATAGTTGAGTAGATTTCATGTTCTGTCTTTTTGAAACACAGATATGTGGTACATTAGAGGAGTTTACTTGATAGGTTGTCGTGACAGGAGCACCTAACGGCTTAGTTTTCTTGTTCATAAGTAGCCCTTGAAAAAACCGTCGGAGCGTTTCAATGGGAGGGTTACAGTCCGAAATTCGAACCAATTTCAGGTGCCGAAGACGAAAAACTGTGGGTCGGTCGGATTGAACTGTTCTATCGCTGCATCTTGTTTGACATGACAATGAATTATTTATATTAGGTTGTGGCAATAAGAATGTCGTACAGATTTAGTTTCACCTTCCTAAGCAGCTTTTGAATCTCCCGGTACTTAGGAATTTACCCTAATTTACTGGTCAGATAAGCGCGCCGATATCACGTGAAACACCTCCGTGGTGCAGTGCACTTGGGTACATCTAGGAGTCAACCTTAATTGCCCATAGGGGTATTTCGATATGCTGATTACGAAAACGACATTCGTTTTTAGCGGTGGCGCCATCTGGCGCCAGTTGGCGCCACCTTGTCACGACCCTTGTTTTTTCCAAAATCGGTGTAAACTTCAGTATAGGGGTTATTTGGGACCCTGATTACGAATATGACATTCGTTTTTGGCATTAACGTTGTTCAACGCATATTTCTCGGTTGGAGAGCGCAGACGAGCAGAAAATAGGCGCCAAATAGCGCCAGCGCCGAGAATGAATGTCATATTCGTAATCAGGACACCAAATAACCCCTACGGGAAGTTTAACACCAAATTTGGTGGATACACCGGGTGTAGTGACGGGTGATGAATGCGTCAGATGGGCCACCGCTAAAAATGGAAAGTCATTTTCGTTAACAGGGCATCGATTACCTCTATAGGCAAATTTACGGTAGTTTCTAAGGGTGTACAAATTACACTGCACGAGCGGGGTGTTTTTACGTGATATAGGCGCGGGCTTATCTACCGGAAATTAGGGTACTTTCCACTTTTGCTTCACGAAACTTTTATTGAGGTAGCACTTCACTTATCAAAGAGACCGTATGACAAAGAGTGCTGCTGGACTCTGAAAAAGGGTTAGGTCCCGCAAAGACTGTCGAACAAAGCAGTCGCTAGAGATTTGGACCAAAATCATGTCGAGCTCAAGAATTTCTTTAGAGATTTTCCATGATATGGAATTTGGAAGAGCTGACAGGGGAGGTCGTTCAGGGTGTGCCAAGCTTTTTCAAAACGGCCTTTTGCATGATATGGAGGCACATGGGGAACCACAGAACCATGGTTAATTTCTCCTAAACTCCATTTGGCGCGAACTTTCAAATTCGACTGCAAAATTTGTCCCACGAGGAAATCGACTAGGGACCCCTATGCAGAGCGGACGTCAGGGACCACCCCAACACGACTCCTTGTGAGGTCTTCACTGCTTCATGTGCCCCGATATCATGCAGAAGACCGTTTTGAAAAAGCTTGGCACACTCCAAACTACCTTGTGAGGGTCTCTTCACTGCTTTTCCATAGAAACAAAGGTCGTGCCACAGAGGAAACGTCCACTTCTATCAAGCCGTGCCATCAAGTCTTCTTTAGGACTTGATGTCTCAACGGAATAGCGTTTCATGCGTGTGAAGGAGTCCTAAGTTGATTCTTGAGTGAAAAATGTGGAAAGCATCATCTGTGTCTAGAAATAATGGCAAAAATTGGGCCGAATTTTGCATGAACGTGCAACCGAGCCGACTAGAGCAGGGTTTGTTTTTGCTCGCTATGCATGGTGTTCTCTGCCTTTTTTCGCCTTTTTCTTTCTTTTAGTAGCGCTTTTCGAGGAAAAAAGCCACCACCGAAAAAAAATAAATGAGATCAGAGTTTGTGAAGCAGAAATGAAAAGTAATCCAAAACCATGAGGTGGACGTATAATTTTGTGACACTGGCAAGTGGCCTTTCTCACAAAACTTATCTGAAAAAATCCTGATTTTATTAAATCGAAAGCTGATCTTCATTAACAATTCCCCCATTTATATTTGACACACTTTCACACTGAAATTCTTTTAAAAGAACGAATTGCGAAGATTTTGGGGAATGTTTAGGTAGGTGATTTCTTGCATAAGGGTCGGACCGATGTAACCTCCCCTTCAAAAAGCGAGAAAGTGTCGGGTGCAGACCAAACACCACAACTGACGACGGCCTCCAAGTAAATCTGGTTAGAAGTTGTTCATAGTGATAGCTGATTTCTGGTAAATGATAGTTGTAATTAGTGACAATCGATAGAATACAACTGCAACAGGCTAATCATTTCATTGGCAGAAAACATTAACATTTTGTGAAGGCCGTCGTCACTTGTGGTGCATGGTCTGCACCCGACACTTTCTCGCTTTTTGAAGGGGAGGGTACATTTATAAACGAACATTTGTATTGCAACAACCTACGAAGTTATATTATTTATGTTTTTATTTTTTATTTCCTGTTTTTTGGTTTTTATTTTTATATTTATTATATATTTTTATCTTGTTCAATGACGCGAAGAAGAGGGTGCCGGGGGAATGGTGGACTCGCAGGTCCTGACGGTTTGCCGAAACTTTGACCATGAAACGGGTTCCACCAAAGGAACCTGTACGGCACAGAAAAAGAAACACTAATATTATAATATTATGTCAATGAATAATATCCAGAAACCCCCAATCTTGGCCGCAAATTCTTTCAAAATAACCCGTTTGTTTTTTAGAGTTTGGTTGAGAGAGAAAATAAGGTGGCAGCCGATGGATGTTGTGGTTGTGAACACTTGCTCGTTACACAAAGTCACAGCTTACAACAAATACAAATTCAAAAATCACGTACTTTTGGACTTGTGTAATTGAACGATAGGAAGTGTGATACCCCAGGGTCTCATCAGAGTAGTGCAGCATTTCAGCTTCGTTTTTCGCCAAGCCAGAAGCCGAAATCTTGGATTAGTGACGGAGGTTTGCCGTTCAATGGTTCGTTCAACACTCAATGAGGCGGGGTCAATAATTTGGCTTTTTAGGCGGTCGTTTTTAGTGAGATGGGCACTTTAGTTTTCGACTAGGATATATTAGTGAGAGAAGTGTTGAAAAACAAAGCCGGAAGTAATTTTCATGGCCTTGAGAGCAAATTCCAAAAATTTCGAAAAATTCTTACATTTCACCGTATCAGTATATTTATGTGATACCGTTTCACGATGGGATCAGATGATATTTGGAAAAAGAAATGGAAAGAGTGCGGGTTGAGGGTAGGAATAGGAAGGACAGACAGAACTCCCTTAACACGTTGACGACACGCCCTTGTGCGCAAACCTACCCACCTTATTTTACAAATTTGCATTAACAGTTACTACATTACCAATAATTTCATTAGTGGTAACGAGAGAACTATTTTTCGTATCCAACAGTAGGAAGGGCCAGTCTTGAAGCATGAAAATGGAGGCACAATTTAGGAAAAACAAGTCTCTTCCGTGTGAGAGTGCGGGACGTATGTGTCCCGCGCTGTCGTCAAAGTGTTAAGGTACGAATTCACGATGAAAAGTTAGCTCATGGGAAATAAGGGTAGAGGTGGTCAGTGGAGCAGGGAATGAAGAAAGAACCATTTGAAACGGCCCGAAACCCGAGAAATGGGACCCCTTCCTTGCCCGTTGATTTGCGCATTGATGCGACTCTCATCGCTGTGCCCTCTTCAACACTACGCTCTCTCTGCTATCTAATCACTCGCCACGTATAGACCTGCGGCGAGTGATTAGATAGTCGGTGGGCGTACCCGCCAACCGCGCCAAGAGTGAGCCATGCTAGATCGCCGAGGTCAAATCTTTCGCTGTCAATTGCGCGTTGGTCAGCACGCCCCCCCACAAGTCCGCCTGGCCGTCACAATCTATGCAATTTTCGGCTTTCATTAACGGTCGTTCTTATGATGAATCCCTCCTTTGAAGCTAACAGGTGAAAAATGAACCAAGGAGGTCTCACGCCAATCCTACCTAGGAAGCGTGGTAGGCTGGCCCGAAATTTTCGCTGGTATAATTATTCACCCTGGGAAGAAGAGAATCCGAGGATGGTAGTTTTATGAAGGTAATGTCCCCTGGCAATTCTCCGAATTCAGGTTTTCTTAAGAATGATGCAAAAAGTCTCGTAAATGCCGCGGGCACATAATGCGAAGTGGACCGCAAAGGGCACTAAAACATTGACGGCATTGTGCGCCGATGTTAAGACCACCCTAAGTATTTGTGAGGAAATTCACTACAAGTGAACATATTTTCGAGAGATAGGCCATATTTGGAGAAACGGAGCAGAAACACTTACGAAGAGATGGGAAGAGACGACCATTGTAAAGTTCGAGAAATGTCCATGCGGTTTTGAAAAAAAAAGTCTCAAAAAGTTCGTAATTTTTGACGTTTCAATAGCAATACATATAGATTTGGTTAGAACGTCAGCATTTTTTAGGGTGTCCTCCAACAGGCCCACCGCGTGGCAAAGCAAGAGACGCAGATTATTTTCGTGGTCGCGGCCAAAGAGACGAGTTGCAGCGCGTGCTGTGCGATATGAGACGTGGTGTGGTACACTCTCTTTAACCTGACGCCTAACCGCTACAGTATGCGCTGCAACTCGTCTCTTAGCCGCATCTGCGTCTCTTGCTTCTCCGCGCGCTGGGCCTGTTGGGGGACACCCCATTTTTTAATCTATTTCTTTACTCAAGCACATAAGCAATTTCCAGCGGTAACATACACGGGAGAAATTTCAGGTGCAGCTCATGTGTGAACAACTTCTGACCAGATTTACGAAAGGCCGTCCGTCAGTTGTGGTGTTTTGTTCTGCACCCTACACTTTTTCGCTTTTTGAAGGGGATTGAGGGAGATTACATATTTATTTTGACTAGAATTTAGGGCTATTTTTTAGTTAGAGTTTTATTCAACGATGCATGCAGGATTAGTCGTCGACTGAGATTCATTTAATCACCTGGTTTGAAAACTAAAGAGAAGCTTTGCATCCATTTTTATGGAAATTTTGATTTGAATTTAACAGCACAAATTGGCTAAAATGGTAATGAGTACCGAGTTTCGAAAAAATCAATAAATTTTTCTACGACGTAATCCTCATGTGACTGTGCACACCCTTTGTCGACAGTATAATATTAAAATAAATATTTAAATGATAAACCAAAATGAAACTAATATCAAACAGACGTGAGCAGAGTGAAAGAGGGTGGAATCTGTAGGTCAAAGCTATCCCTGCTATATATTAGGTTGGTCCATAAGTCCTATTTAATACTTTTATTATCTTTTTGTTCCAATCACCCAGCATAGCACACACCATCAATATCTACAACCTACATATACTGATAGCTCTCACTTTGCCAAGCTGGCTTATTTTTGAACGGATGTTCTAAGCAATTTTGGAGTACTCAGCCTGTTAACAAAGCTGGACCTTTCTCTTAAATTTTTATCTTTAATTTTCTTATTTTTGAAGTCATGAAGCTGGTTGCCCGTACGCGATTATAAGGTGAAAAGTTGTACATAACTATCGCTATGTACCATGAAACCTGGATTCGTTGGCGCTCTGGCGTTCTCGGATTCCCGAGGAACATTTGAGTGTTCCCAAATCCCCTCTCGAGGCAGATTATGATTTTTACCTGGTTCAGTAGGTATCCACTAAATATAAAAATTAGAAAACTTGACACGAATTCTGACAGACGTTCGGAGGCCGGTAGTGTAAAAGAAAAGTTACTGCTTCTCTTCAACTCGTATCAATTCGTTAAGCCCCTATGAGTCAACTAAAAGCGAGACTGTGACATCTGAAGCTAAGCCCCGCCTTCAAACTCCGCCCATGGCAAAAAACGACTTGTTCATCGGAGCCAGGTAACATCACGCTAGTGAAAATCTAACAGTGAGTAAGCAACAAACACAACAGTAAACAAGTACACATTTTAGTAACTATCATTACATGAAATATCAGCTGATTTCTTTGAATGGTTATTAACAATCGCATCTCATTCAGGAAATAAAAATAAAAAAAGACTCGTAATTTGAGTGTGCATGTAAACGCTGTTTCCCGCGTGTGCGGAACTGACGTAATTGCAGTATCAACACTGCATATGACGACTACTTCAAAAGAAATTGATATGCTTATAATATGACAATCTACTTTTCTTGCATTCTATTCGAATACAGAAGTTACCTAAATAAATAAAAAAATCAGGTAGAAAATAAATAATCGGAAAACCTTGCGACCCAACCGTGCCTGAAATGAAAATTGAAATTTCAGTATAAAAAGGTCAGATAAAGCTACAGCGCCGTTTAGAAATTTTTTATACCTTGACCAAATTATAAAAATCTCTGTTTTTGGCTTTTGGTTTTTCGAAGTAT
Source organism: Ostertagia ostertagi (assembly GCA_036418205.1). NCBI lineage: Eukaryota > Metazoa > Nematoda > Chromadorea > Rhabditida > Trichostrongylidae > Ostertagia > Ostertagia ostertagi. Next base: position 1,660 of record MU883542.1, on the reverse strand, counting down.
TAAATACAACAAGGGAAATTTCTAGAAAAATCAGAAGCTATCGAAGAAAAAAAACAAGCCTTAAAATTGCAAGCTAGTATGGTGATTTTCACGATCGTAATATTTTTCAAATAAATAAATGAATAAAAATAAATAAGTTTACTTAGTTTCATATTATTTATTTGAATTATTCACTTAATTTACATATGATTTAATTACATTTTTAATTACAATTTAATTACACTTTTTGTAATAGAATGATTGATTTCTGTGCTACAGCACGCTCATTGATTCACAAATACAGCTACACAGCTTGAAGTCATCGTGCACAATACCGAACTCAAAATTACCTTCTCTATGCGGATGATCGATGAAAAATCCTAGCCGAGTGAAAATCAAAGAAAAAATGAAAAATAAACAACCATCTGAAAAAAGAACTTATTCCTAAAATGTCACTTACCATTCATATTTGTCGTCTGTTGTTGTTTGGAAGGATGCTGTTGTTTGGAAGGAACGTCCAGGCCATTGACAAGCTGAAAAATAAAGAAAAAAGACTCGTTTGATGTTAGTGTGCATGTAAACTCTGTTTCCCGCGTACAAAACGGTCGTAATTGCAGAACTGACATCGCATGTGACGGCTACTCCAGAAGAAATTGATATCACGTGAGCTCTTGATGCTATGGGACGCTATCAGGACATGTGTTGGCTAAGAGAGAAAATCAAAAGGGACGAGTCATACGACGTGGTGGTAGGACTTAACGCAATGGTGCGTTGGTTCCATTTTGGTTTTCGCAATGTTTCCATTTTTACGGTCACGCAACAGCAGCGGAATTCGGGTACCCGACAGGAGGCCGTCGCGCGGCGAGAAGGCAGAGACGCAGAAGGGTCAGCGGACGAGTCGCAGCGCGTACTGTAGATTTAGCGTCAAGTTAAATAGAATGCACTACAGTACTTACAGAACGCGCTGCGACTCGTCCGCTGACCGCGTCTGCGTTTCTGCCTTCTAGCCCTACGACGGGCCTCCTGTCGGGTACGCCGGGATCCTGCAGCGTGATTTCACAAAGGGAACGTTGAAATACAATAGGCGCGATATCGCGACCTGTCTTGCAGGCATGCCTACGAATTAGACAATGGAAAAATACGAGGCACTTAAATGTAACAATAAGGCCGCAATTACGGCAGCACGGCTGTGGGAAACAGAATGTGTGTATTTTTATAACGCTGCAAAACGCAAACGTGAGAATGTGAGCATGAATAATTACATTTTGAACGAAGCAATAATTCAAGAGCGATTCTATACAATGACTGGCCTCAAAATAGAAAAACAAATACTAAGATTTTCTTCAAATTAGGATCAACCTCAAATTTCTTAATGTCATCAACAGATCCACAAGAATGCTGGTTACGAACAAAACATTAGCCCCAGGCGTGACCTGAACCCCCATCCCAGGTAAATGCGCTACAAGTTACGCGACTGGAGCACTAATTTGTCACAACTCAGCTTTTCCGGTAGCGTAACTTGTAGCGCATTTGTCCGGTAAGCGAGAGGGCGGGTTCGAGTACGCCTGGGCAAAAATTTCTCATAACCCAGTCTTGTGAAATTTTCGCAAGGCCAACTGAGGCAAAAAACAAGATATATTTAGCAACAGTCCTACCCTTCTTTTGACCCATTGCGGACCGC
>MU883541.1:0-14143 GCA_036418205.1 Ostertagia ostertagi | reverse complement strand
AGTAACAGTGTAAGTGTCGAATATTCGAACAGTATGAACTAATACGGTTCACCATGGGACTTGCCAGGAATGCGCTACATTTGATAAGCGTTTTTGTAAAATTTCAGCTTTGAAGAGCTTCGGCCACTTTACTAGTTGCGAAACAAAAGAAAAAACACTTGAAAAGTGATGTTGAAGAAATTTCAAAAAAAGTCTGTGAAATTGCGTCAAAATTAGCAACAACACAAACACTTTGCAAAATTGCCAAGAAAAACTAACTCATAGGGCTTCAAACAGACAGAAGACAAAAAAGGATAACTTATAGCGCAAGCCACACGTGAGCACTGCGCAACATGTACGGTCAATAAACTTTACTAAAAAATCAAATTGAACAACGAGTGATGAGGTCTGCAAAAGCGCGTCGGAGTAGCATGAACGCAATATTGCGGACGTACTTAAGTACTTTTCGCCGCAGTGGAGGAGCTGTTGAGTTGCGAAACGCTTGATCCAACTCCAGCATAGTTAGTTTCCAGGTAATCTTTTTCAGTGCTTCATATTTTCACACGTATTTGTAAGATATCGTGGCGCAATGTGGCTCCGGGGGGGGGGGCAGCCCGTAACGCTACGACTCAGTTTTGGGGCTAAGACTAAGAGGAGAAAAGGGACTTCGAGGTCGTCAGCAGTTCTCATTCTCTCAGGAGTTCGTTCCTCTTCGTTGGGCTTAATTTCAGAGGCGTTCTCTGGGACTGGTATCCCTCCCGCCTGAGAGGCACATTGCGCCGATTTAATTTAGTGGGTGGTTCGGGCATTAAGTTTGTCTGTGAGGTGATAGTGAGTTTCTCTATACGTTGTTGCAAAAGTCTGGAAATCCGAATATGTGAGATTGCCACTGGGTCAGAAAGATAGGGGAAGTATGCAAATGATGAGAAGCTTCGTAGTGCGTGTAACAAGATAGTCTCAAATGCATGCTTTCTGATAGTGTGCGAGTTAGAAGACAAGGAATTATTGGAGGATTAAGGGACGCTCATGCCATCGTTATGCAAGGAGCCCGACACACTCAGCATTTCCCTCTCCCATACCCCCTTGGTCGGCGGAGTGAACTCGGTCCTTCAAGCAGCCTCAATTCTATGCTCTCGTCTGCGTCTCTTGCCTTATCAAGCGCTCAACCAACTATTGGCTCGTCACCTCGGACTCACTCTCTCCTACAAAGCTTAGTCCTGGGGCTTCCACTTTCGTGCCTGGGATTTGTAGCCCTGCCAAACGTCGTTTTTAATTGTCTGTGCCCTCCACCATTCGTGGCCGGACCATAGAAGAAGGTTCAAGCAAGCGTTCGTCCCCCTCTACTCTGCACCTGGGACTAAGTTGCTAGAATGGGCTGGACGAGATAAGAGTGAGCAGGTTTCATATTCCACGAAGTTCATCCTCTCCCTCCAGGCCCAGTCCGCATATTAGTGCCCCCTCCTAACTATACTAGATTAGGTTATGATCACCTTGCGAATGCCGGTGCATGTTTGCTTTGCTGATGCTGAAACTGGGGACGAACAAAATTATTCTGATGCGGTCGAAATCTAATTTTTCCAGACAATCATAAGCGAGTTCAAGTTTCAGGCTCTGAATCAAAGAAATCGTCGATCCACCTAAAATAGTGTCGAAGACGCATATAGACGAGCTATTCAAAACTGAATCAGGGTGAAACATGCCTCAAGAATCTTTGAAGGAACGTTTGACCCGAGAGAAGGAGAGGGGTCATATGCGCAATATGAGCATCGAGCAGGGCAATGACAGCATTCTCGCGGAAGGAGAACCGGTTTCGACGATATGAAGTTCTTCAGGAAACGTTATCGTCACCTTCTGTTCCACAACATGTCATCTCCATTTAGGTGATCGCCTGTAGGTGATTCTGTGAATGACGTACATGTGACGTTAATATAGCATCGACGAAGCTGCGTCACATCTCTGTAGGCTACAATTTTTTCAATAGTCGGTCGTCCGATCATTGCGATGACTAAGTTACTACTGACTTTATGAGTTTACTACGACTAAGTTTACTTATCCATCAGCAATTTTTCGAAGTTGGCCCAAAATCTTGATTCTTGGAAACTTCCATTGCAAGGGTTATCAGGTGCCCGATTACGTAATAACTTCGTATAGCTCCTCGATCATTCGGCCCTATGACGCCGTTCACGACCGTTGCTTGTGTGCCGTTCTTGCGTCCTACTTTCTTCGCAGTTTCGCATATAACCCACTTGAAGGTTTTTGTAAGCCGATTAATTATACTTATAAGTTATTACGCTAATTGTAATTATGACATCAATTGCTGGTGTTGGCGTTCTTCGGTGCCAATTTTGTGGCGTCAAATCACAGTGCAAAAATTTTGTCACCGCGGGGAATCGAACCAAGGACCACTTTCCCACCTTTTTTGGCATTCAGTGGGCCATTTAGCGGAAATGGACCACAGTTACGTACTCCAGGCACATCCACTCTACATTATGCAGGAAACCATTTTCAGAAAGCGCTTTAGGCCCGAACGACCTCTCCCTTTAATTGTATCACTGGCTTGGTATTGAGGCCGTTAGGAGTATAAACGAGCAAGCTGTTGCCCAGCTGATTATTTTGAAAGTCGTTTGTAATAGTATCAAAAAATGATCATGAATTCACGGCTTGTTGTTTCGATTAATTCAACCAGTCGCTGGACATCAAGGTCAAAACACGCGTGTTCCATCCTTCCGGAAAAGGAAAAAGTTCCCTATAGGGAAGTTGTAGCAGCTAATACTTCGATAGTTTTCGTTTATTCACTGCCCTTCTTAATGTCCTTGGAGTAAAATACAGGATTCTCGTTGGTATGCATGTGTGCTAAATAAATGTTCATTAATCACTTAATTAAGTCGTAGATAACTTTTTCTGGACTCTTTTTCTACGATTAGATTATGCTGTCTGTAGTGCAAAATTTTTTCATGTTTCATCTTGCTGTTGAGCTGAGAAAGATCCACACTATTCTTTTTGCATAAATTGGACTGAGACCGGCTTTGACGCTTTTGGAATGTAAAATCCTGTCGCGTGTTATTCAGCCATAGACAAAATCTCATCGTAACTCAACTGATTTGTGTCCTTGAAAAATGTTTGTTAAAGTCGCGCAGCAAAAAAAAATACCTCGAATTTGGAGTGCAGCGACATCCACAGCTACAAAATGCTTCTATAACATGGCCCTGCATAGGTTCTTACTAACGATTTCATCATTTTCGCAACATCGAAAGACTTGTCTAATTTAGACAACTCACCGTCTATGCAGCGGGGCTTTTGAACGCGATGACCAATATGAGAACACGAGAAGAAATATACGAAGTTATTACGCAAAGTTTGTGATTGTCTTGTTCTGTTTGTTTGTTTGTTAAGAGCGTGCTATGCGAAAGCAAAACTTGTCTTCATCTGCCTTGATCTTCCATGATAACTTCTGAAGCTTACTTATAGGAGCCGATGCAAAGTTCGCTAATCAAGAATGCCCTGATAACTGCATAAAGTGCAAGCGACCAATGTTCGACTCATGGCTATGGGAACGCTACAGCCATCCGGTTTGCGATGGATGCAGGTAGTTGAGGAACTTTTCGTGCGAAATTATGACATCTGCGGACATGAACCTCTGAAGCCCTTCTTTTTGATTTTTCCTATGCTCATCTACTGTGGCTACTTATGTGTAGCATACAAATTCAGAATCAATTTTTAATCGTCACCCTTTGCTTCCACTTCTTCAGTCACCTTTTCAAATGTCTCCAAAGCCAAGTGTTTCAGTCAAAATGCTTCATCCTCACTGCCTAGCTCTAGGTTACTATTCCATAGCTTAGAAAGTATGGAGGGTCACATGTTGTTTTCTCCTAGGACAGGAGGACTGCAAATTATTCTCTTTCTTCGCGCATTACCATTTTGCGCACTTCACACATGCCTTCGTAGGAGGTTCATGGTTATAATTCATCGTTTCGGAACGTTTTGGTTACATTTTAGGGCGGAAACCGTATAGTAGCAAGTGGGGCTGCCCATTACACGCACCGTGAGGGGCTCAACTTTTGAACCATAATCAAGCCTTCCGTTCATACGGTTAGATTAATTGGTACTAGATTTGTAGGGAGGATAGAAGCATTGACCGGCACATCTCGCAAGTCATTGTATGGACCAAATTGCGTTCAAAAAGCCCCTACAATTTTGGAAGGACGAGGTATGCATGGCGCGTCCCAGAAAGGTGATCAACAGACTGTCCCAGAATTCGATCGCATATCATTGATATACCGTTGCTCTACTACTCAACTGATAGTGTTAGTCACTAGCAAGAAATTGGATGGATGATGTATTCATCTATGCCAGGGCATTTATTTTCTATGGTTCTTTTTATTGAACTGCTGTCTCATGTGTGAATGTGATATTTCGAATGAGTTCCCACTCATTCTTCATTGATTCTCGATTATTCATTATTCAGAGATGATTTGGGTGAACACAAACTCATCCCTCGAACGGAAGCAAAGTCGTTTTACCTTGCTCAAAGACTGTGATTTGGATCTGCGGAAACCAGTGCTGCGTTACTGGGCGAAGAAGAATCCTCACAATCCGCGCTATGGTGATATGAAGCTATATCTTAAATGTACATTAATAGCAGTTTTTCTAATTTTCAATCAGCCTGCCACTACTTCTCAGATGTGCTCCGAATTTTAACATTTTGGAATTTACATGAGAACATGTCAACAAGATTCATACCGTCGTTAGTCAAGGTGGTTGAGCGATGCTTAGAAATATTACGGTAAGCTGGGAGGAGTTCGAAAGCTGAGCAAAATTGCCGCAGTTGCACACACACAGGAAACGCAGGCGTAGAAGTAATTTTGAAAAGCAGGTCAGGAAATCGACAGCAGTAAGTTGTAAGTGTTCGCACTGATAAGGAACGCAATGTCCCAATTTCAATTGAACCCGTTTTTATGCACGCTGCACTATCTCACAGAGTTCTGGGTTTCTCAGGGCAAGATGCTGCTATCAAAGTTCGCTAACTGGCAACATTTCATCTCAAACTCAGCTCTATATGGTGTACTTACCATAGCTGATTATCCTTGTTTCTTCGATGGAACTCCTAACACGAAGACCAACCACCAGATAATCTTGTAGTGAATTAGCGTGGCCTTGGAGGGGGCGTTCACGAAATCGGATATGTGGGCAATGTCGTATATGGCAAAGAAGGACGTCGACAGGCCGAAGTATTAGACAAATTCCCAAGGCACGACACTCATTTGGCCTCTCACATTCGACATGATTTCTCAAAACCACCTCACTCCTGCTTCACAAGTTCGTTCAATATTATTCCCCAATCCTTTTTCCACCCACAATTTTCAAGAAATTTGTTCTTTCTTCACACGCCATCGTATTCCTCTGTTCTCATAGCATTGTCTGAGTGACAGCTAAATGTTAATCTAATCAATATTTTGAAAGAAGCCGCGACACCCTCTGTTTGAGGAAAGGTCCGTCAAGGGCGTGTCTGGAAAAATGTCTTACTTTGAATCAGCAGATTCAATCCGAATTTGCCGTGTCAAAACCAAGATTTTGGCGATCTGCTCCTTTGTATCAGCATTTTTTCTTTTTCTGCCTTGTTGCTTTCTTTGGAAGAGCTTTATTCAGATTCGTGGTCTTTCCGGTGTAAAAATCGAAGAGAACGCCGCGCATGAACACACTTATGGTGAGGAAGAGTATGACGAAAGTAAAGATGAATACTGGAAGGAGTGCACCCAATGTGATTATGTGCTCAGATACGAGAAGATGTGATACCATATCCCGTTGAATGCCTCGTTTGTAGAAAGTTTTCAGTTTAATTGCGAGATCTCTGCTTTACATGCACTAAACAGTAGGTCTCATTGCACTTGTAAACGTTGCAAGTAAGTTATTACTCGTAAAGAATCATGCTTTTCCTTTATGATCTTTTTATGAAAGCTGTTTAGAAGGCTCATGATCCTTGAGTCTTACTGTTTTTTTTTTCGTTGTTACGGCAGGGTGAATAACGGTCGAGGAAATCCTCGACCATAGCTCTCTACCATGCGAGAGTAGTGCCGAGAGTGAACATCCGCGCGGAGAGCACAGACGGCACGGCATGGCGAGTGTGAATGTCCGCGCGAGAGATCGTCTCTGATCGGGCAGAGAATCCTCGACGTGCCGTTGAGGAATCCTCAAGCGATATTCACCCTGGTTACGGTTACACCGGTATACCCTGATCGCTGAGTTGGGATGCTTTGCGCTTCACTGCCGCTCAAGCTAATAAACACTAAACTCTGAATGTCTCGCTAACGGCAAATGTTCGATCGTATTGCCTACCCGCTATTCTGGAAAAAGGGAAGAAAGTCAAACGTATTCGTAAAATAATGACGAGCTTTCTTTTTCTGTAAAGTATTATATATTGTGCACATTTAACACCTTTTGCACAAGAAAATTGGTTCACGCCCGAAGCTTCCTTCCCTGCCAACATTTGGATTGCTACAGTCGGCGCATTGTTGCATCGTAATGCTCCCATTATTGGGATATGCTTCTACATTGTCTTCGTAGGTTTCCTTTTTTGCAATCATCCTGTGAAGAGTTCTCAGAGTATTGTTTAATGTTTTGAGTAATAAGATCTATGGTTCTTGATCGTACGTTCAAAGTCAAAAAAGGCTGTAATTGTTATCACCATGAATCCGAAGTGTTGTAATGCGGTTTTGTTAAATAAGAACGATCATTAACAGGAAAAATGCCATACCGGCGTTGATTTTATCAGCCCCTTCACCACGTTTCTGCAAGAGCATAGCACGCGTTTGGAAATGTCACGTGTGATTCTTCACGTTAATGATTTCTGTAACCATAACTCTGCATTGTACGCTGGCTTGACCACAAAAAATTGTGCCGCTCTTTTTTTGTATAGCTGGGTGAGCGGAGTCATGCAGCCAAAGTGACCTTCTACACCTCCGAGGCCGGCTCAAAGGAATCCTTCCCGGAAAAGTCATTCTGTCTCACCATAAATCACTGGCTTGAGACCCATCGTTCACGATAAGAACGAAAAGAACAAAAAAAATTGCATTTGTTTTGGTAAACAATTCGAAAAACCGGAAGGCTGCTACGCGTTCAAATTCCCGCCGGACATCTGTCACAAATGCTGGCGGCGGGAACGCTTCCACTTGGTTCACGGAGTGCTGTCACTAGAAACTCTTTTTGACCTTTTGACTTATTGCACTAACATCTCACACTTCTACTGCATCCTATTCTATCGATCGTTTTGTCTCTATTCTCCAAAATCGCACGCTTTAACCCGATTCTTTCATTGCGTCGCCTGATACGTAGCCGCCCCAAGGCGCACTTCTTTCCATGCCCCGCCTTTGGCTCCGCCACCTACCTTCGACTGTCCATAGAGTGTGGTTTTCGTAAGTTTGTTTCTCTTCGGAAACTGAATCTTGTGCGTGAAACTTTGTATGTTGTCTCTAGTGATCACAACTGACATATTCATGTTGGGAAAAATGCAAGAATTTTCTAGGAAGGATTCCTTCAAAGGCAGCGATCACGATAGGTTTAGTGGAGACGTGGTGGTGATCAGTGGTACGGCGAAAAAGGCGGAGAAATCCGTCAAGAAAACGCAAAACGGGACCCCTTTTTTGGCCGTTGGTTTTCACTCATGAACAGGTAACAGCTCAGAAAGCGGACGTATGAACGAGTTCACCGCAACGCGTTTGGTTGCGCCATGCCAACCACGCTTAACACATTGACGACAACGCGGGGGATATATATCCCGCGCATTGCAGGCCATGTCGGACCGTGCGGGATATATATCCCCCGCACCCATTACACTCATTTTTTTCGCGCACGCCTGATTCTTCTAGAAGTTTCTTGTATTTATTCCATGGAAGAGACCTTGACGTAGCTACAAACATAGTGGCCCATAGAATGGTCACGTATGCTTCAATTTAGAGGAGGATTTCTGAACCATACGAAATCTTCAGTTTAATAAATTTTTCGTTTACTTTTTCTTTTTATGAATGTGAAGATTTAAATAGTAGTAGAAGTAGATACGGAACCTTAGGATGACAATATATGTGTTTTGATTAAAATAATCAACTTAAAATTGCCTTTGAAGTTCATTGCAGCTTGTTCTAAAGAATATCACTTTTTCATTGTTATTCCATGTCTTTCAATAGAAATTCCGCTACTGTACCTCCGAGTAGGTTGTGCTCATTACAATATATTGATCTGGCCTTGTATTGATCATTATTTATGTTTTTATCACTCAAAATTTGCTTGAACAACCTGAGGCGGCGGCGCTCGCAAAAACGCCGTGGTCCCACGTGGCCAAAAGTGCCAAAACTCGCGTTGTCGTCAACGTGTTAATGGATTACAGGGGGAAGGTTGCGGCGCATGGCTGGCAACGTCAGCTGTCCAAATCGCAAGTGACAAGTGGGCGGATCGCTTTTGGGGGCGGAGTGCCTCCGAAGTCCTGCCTTCAGCAACCAGCGAACCTTTCGTCGTGAAAGTGCCACACCTAGCTTCCTGGCAGCCAAGTAACTGACTCGTGTGGTGCATATACTTCCCTGATGCGCTCCCTCTTATCGTATTCGGTGCCTTTAATGGTGATCGGATAGCTCCTTAAGACATGCAAGCCATCCGATCGACCAGCATTTACCCTTTTTCTCTTCCTGTTTTCTCTTTCTGTGTCATCCGTAGTAGGCAACACAATGTGAACTGGAAGGACCATTTATGTATACTTTATGAATTAGAGATATCACACATCAATTGGCCAAGTCACTATCCGATTGGCAATTTGCCAATGCCTTCCGGCAAAGAAGTCTGTACGCGAATTACTGTAGGAGGCGCAATCGTTGGCGAGCGTACCATTCTTGGCCATAAAATGCTATGAACATACCAGTTCCTGAAAATATTACTGTACTAAGTGCTTGAGCCCTTCCATGGTTGAACTGTTTCTTTTACGTCAAAAAGGACAAATTACAAAAGTTCGTGATAGGGTTTAAAGGCGTAAAAATATAACAGATCACAATGGCTCAGATGCTTACACGTACAGGTCACTGGGAAGAGAGGGGTTCTTGTTGGAATGCTGTCCAAACAGAGTTTCTAATCGGGTTTGGTTAATATTCGCTATTTACTCCGCCTTAGTTGTGATATCCTTTCATGGAGGTGGGTTGGGGAGCGTTGGAGGGGAGGGGGGTTGGAGAATGGATATTCACAAGAGCAAGATTATTGACTATTCTGCGCTTGACGAGAACGAAGACTCCGTTGCGTTGGGCCTAGTAAGTGTGACTTGGAGCGAAAATACCGATCGAAAGCATACAGTATATCCCACGTATGAGCAGTACGGGTTAAGACATCACATAAGAAATGGTTGTGTCAAATAGTGATCTGTTTTGATTCTTGTAATCATGGTAACAAAGTTGCTTGGGAGCATAATCAAGCGGAAGACGAATTCGATTGTTACCACGATTTTGAATGGGAGATGAGTGCATGGCGTATCCAGAGAGAAAAGATTTGTTTGGAATACGTGCGTCCACGTGTACCATTTCAGGAGAAACAATTACCTATTAGTAAATTGAACCATAAAGCTGTATTCCAGATGGATTTGTTCTTGATAAGTTTTGAGACCGAGAAGAAAATTCCTGGAAGCAACTGTTCGGTGTTATGAGGGTGTTCAGTGCATTGGGTGTACCGATGAGAGTAACTAATAAATAGTGGATTTACCCTGAAACCACTCACCTCCAAACACGAAGTAAAGCATAAACATCACTGGATAGAAGACTCGGAACGCAATACCGAACCAGAACTCATGGAACAGTGCTGAGATGAAAAAGACGCCCAGCTGAGCGACTTGAAGGCCGCGACGTCCACCGATGAGCTAGAAAAGTGCAAGGTTTAGTCAAATGGTAAGGAAAATCACGGATAAGTATGTGGAGCTAATCTCGGCGGCAATTTTCAGACATTCAGTTCTGCATTTTTAGATACCTAGCGGTATCAATACGGTATTGTGGGTCCAGTTTCAGTTGAAGGACGTTGGTCCTATTATGATGTTGGCGAGGGGATGCAACTGAAATTAGCGGGATGACGGGGCACTGCATGGTCATAGACGCACTGAGTATTACGCTCCATCCCTTTCCATGACTGTATCTCATACTTTTACAAAGTGAAATAAATATGTAAAGCCTACAGCGCTACACTCCTGGCAAACGTGCGATCTGATACACTTTCCGCAATCATTTTTTTAGGGTGGTTATCGTGCTTGAAAATTAGGAAAAGACGTTTAAAGTCCTTTCAGCGTAATTGAATCAAATCTATGATATTAGCAAATCAAAGGCACTGTTCGTGAAAATAGTGGTCTCTTTAATTGGAAGGTAGACGGGCAACAAAAAAAAGACATCGTTAGGGTCAGGGGCAAATGCGAAAGAACAGCGAGACGCATTGACGGTCATGTGAGGACTCAGTGCATTACCCAAAACCGCCACATTGGATGTTGACTGTGAAAGTTAAGTAATTAAGTTCACTTCCACCAGTTAATAAGGCCCCACGGAAAAATTCGCGACATTGGATCACGAAAGGGATCACTATCTTTCATTTTTTAAAAACAATATACAGGGGTATCCGACAAGAGCCTTGTTATGCGGGCGAGAATGGCAGTGACGCATACGGTACAGCGAACGAATGCTAGCCGTTGCTGTGTATGTGGGGAGCGTACTAAAAAGCAGATTTACATAGTTGCTGCTCGTGCTGTTTACTACGGTAAACAGTAAGCAGCGCGCACCGCAGTAACTATGTATTAGGGTGGTAAAAAGTCCTGAGCCGTTTGACACTTTTTTGTTCTTTGCTTTTTTATTCCGCGTACAATGGAATCTACTAAACAATATAATCACCATTGTTACTCACTACAGAGTCCCACCTAATGGGCAGGTCAGCGACCCCTTCTCCCAGAACTGAGCAGACTGAGAGTCAAAGAAATCGCTGACCGCTCTTCTTTCAACTTTGGTGAATTTTTTCTTCGCTAGGAATGCCTTAAGGGGATGAAATAAGTGATAATCAGAGAGGGCAATGTCAGGGGAATAGGATGGGTGGGGAACCGCGTCCCAGATCAGCTCTTCCAATTTTGCACGGGTCTCTTTAGCTATGTGGGGCCTGGCGTCATCGTGGAGTAGGTGGACAGAAGTTCGTCTCGGTCGTTTTTCTTGAACAGCGTCCGCTAGTTTCTGGAGCTGACTGGCGTAAATGCTGCCGGTAGCGGTATGTCTTTGCGGAGCAGCTCATATACAACATTCCTCGCGAATCCCAGAGGTAGCAAAGAAGACAGCTTTTGGGGTGAAGGTCCGATTTTGCTTGTGTCGGCAGGTCTTCTCCTCGAGGGAGCCACACGGCACTGTGCTTGTTAGAATCGTAGAGGACCCAACTCTCATCTCTCGTAATCATGCCTTCCAAAAACCTTTCGGTGCGGGCAAAGAAGGAGAAACTGACAAATGGGTACCCGCCTGAACCGCGTGCTATCGGTCAAGACATGAGGAATCCATTGAGTCACCACTTTCCTGTGGCGAGGTCGTGAAGGGGACCGAGGACTGTGGGATGGGTGCACCCGAGTCTTATCACAAGGCTGCGGGTGCTAACGTCCGGATCCTCTTCGACAGCGCCGAGAACGGTGGAGTCTTCTACCTTTTGTGGGCTTCCCAACCTTGTCTTTTCTTTGAAAGCCGTGTCTCCTCCCTCGAAGCCTGCGAACCAGAGCTTGGCACTGATGATGGAAGTGGTGACCCTTCCCAATGCGATGCTGATAATGTTGACGGTTCCCACTGCTCCTGTGCCGCAGCGCGATTCATTGAAGATGATCGCTCGAAAGTGTTCTTGTGGAATCACCATCATTATTAAAGTTAAAGAAGGCAACCCGGCAATATATACCTATTGCGGAGAAGTATGATCGACAACGATAGTCTATCACGTAGCAGATTCTAGGTATCGACCAATAAGCGAAAGTTCTGGAGCTTTCAAAAAATCGGCTCAGGACTTTTTACCATCCTAATATACTTCGGAAGGTTTAGGGCAATTTTCCATCTGTAGTTTTCTGGTAATGGCCTCATGCCGAATTGTGAAAACTACCTCCAACAAGTTAAAAAATCATCGCGTCCAAGAAAGTTATTCCCCTCTGGAATTTTTTCTTCGCCGCGTCCCGTTCTTCCAGCGCCAGGGTGATACCTGCCGCGCTCCAAGGCTGACGCCGCAACGCAGACGCTGTCTGCGACGGCGGCGCAGAACGCTTATCTGGCGCAACGGATTCATGTCTAGCACTCTTATTAACAAAAACATGTGTCGCATCTGGACCCCCTCGAGAGCTAAGGGGTAGCAAAATTCCCGGAAATGTTCGAACGTGACGGTCGCAACCAGTCCTGTAACTGCAGGTGAATCCAATTTAAGCTTCCTGTACACGTTCCTTCAAGGTTAAGTCCAGTACTCTTCTTGATGAGTGAGTCGCTCAAGAGTAGCAAAGCCATAATTATTCTCCGTTGTCGAAAACGTGAGATATGCTTCTGGCTCAGCTTACAGTTTTCCTCAAAAGCCTTGCGAACCAGAGCTTCGCACTGATGATGGAAGTGGTGTCCTCCCAATGCGATGTTGATAATGTTGACGGTTTCCACTGCTCCTGTGCCGCAGCGCCATTCATTGAAGGTATCGCTCGGAAGTGCTCTTGTGGAATCGACATCATGATTAAAGTTAAAGAAGGCAACCCGGCTATATATACCTACTGCGGAGAAGTATGATCGACAGCGATAATCTATCACGTAGCAGATTCTAGGTATCAGTCAATAAGCGAAAGTTCTGGAGCTTTCGAAAAATCGGCTCAGGACTTTCTTACCAATCCCAATGTAGAACGCGGGTAATTACTGCGGTACGCGCTGCGACGCGCCCGCTGACCCGACTGCGTCTTTGCCTTCTCCTATCGGGTACTCTGACTCACAGATGTGGTTCTGATTATTCCTGTAATACATATGCTTTCATAGCAGTGGGATCGGATTCACTAGCCGAATCGACACTTATCTATCGTCTCCGTGGATTTCGCGGATTTGTGATGCTGCTCAAGGTCTGAATGCACCTCGACTTGACAAATTCATTCTGTGATGAATGGCCTGAGTCAAACACATAACAAAGTCAAAAGAACACACCTTTGAGACATCTCTGTAGACATAGGCGTACAACCAGTCGTGTACCACAAGGTTCCAGTTACGGTAGTACTCAGCCATATTGTCGGCGTGCCACCAGTTCTTAAAAAAACCACTGATTTAGCTGTACAGAAATGCAATAATAATGAGTTCTCAAGTGTTGAAGCATTGGGTAAAGTGGTCGTTTTGCGTTTTCATGGCAGCCATTGCAATCGCTTTTGGGAACTGAAAGATTTCCGCATCTCGACCTTCAACGGATTGGTATTGGCATAAAAGAAAGTGGAAGATGTGCCGCATGTAGCACAAAATCACTGCTTGTCGAGTTCGTCTTGGCGCTATCAAAGTGCGAGAGACGGCAATTCGATACGCCGTGTGGCAGGCTTAACCAAACATGCCGAAAAATGTGGCTTGTAAAACACAGGGTGGCTACCAAAGAAAAATCATTTGTGGGTCATATTTAAATAAAGAAACGTCATGCTTCAACCGTTAGCAGATTTTGGGGCAAGTTTCTGTGTGCAGCAGACGTTTGAAAGACTGTCAACAGTCTGGATCCAACAACCGCCTGTCGCATCGAGGAAATTGACTAGCACTCACAATGAGGACGATCTCGTCCATTCTTGAATCACCTCAAACTTGATCCTACCAGGCCTGATTTTAGGAAAATCCTAGTTTTTTTCCAAACTTTTCATGATCTCGATTTTCGTGACAGATAAAACCATCAGGTGCTAATACTGCGAAGGCCCTGATCTCTTTTAGCAGTTAGGTGTGTGTTCTGCAAGGCTCTTAGGAATCCTGTTTATGTCGATCCCACCGTGGCGGTCATTTCTGCCCTTTATGATCTTACGAATTTAAGGAGTGCTCTTTGTACGTGGCCTATCTACCCTTTTTTTGAGGGTCACAGCCCTTTTGCATGGAAAGCGGTGAATCAGGATCAACCGTGCGTTCGCACTATTTGAACGAAGGGGTCACATTCTTGGTTTTGGGCAGGGGGT
>MU883540.1:0-14659 GCA_036418205.1 Ostertagia ostertagi | reverse complement strand
CGTTTGCGCCCTCTCGCGTAAGACGTGCTCTCTCGCGTTTTCCTCCTCACTGCAGCGTTATGGCTCTCCGTCATGCCACGGCCGACATCGTAAGGGAAATTTCGGTGTTCCTAAGGCGCTTTTGCTTTCTCTTTACACCATAGTTCCTCATTGCACTTCTTATCTGATTTTCAAAGAAAACAACACACCACTTGTAACCAGACCTGTGCCTTTAAGTTTAAGTTTATTACGTCCGCGAAAGGCACACACGTTAGAAGCAATGTAAAATGAATTAATAACTATATAGAACATGAAACATTAACAAAGTAGATAAAAACACTAGGAGTTTACTATATTTCATAATCAGTCTCATAAGATGCTAGACTTCTTCGTAGCTCAGTAGAGTATTCCCCAAGCTTATGAGCTTATGCTTATGTTCAAACCGAGCTTATGATAAGGTAAATGGTATGTTCTCGGCAAGCTGCAAGTACTGACACCGCTCAGAAAGTAATGTTCCTTGCATGCAGGTTAGTCTTGAGCCGCGGGAGCACTATTTTCTTCGGGCCTCCTCGTTCTGAGCGTGTAATTTTAAAACATTGGTAGGGTGCCCCGTTCAAGATACCCTGTATCGTTTCTTGAGCTAACCTGAGATCGAAAACTTTTTGCCTCGATTGCAGCCAAGGTCAACCGTCATGATCGCACTTTTTCAAAAGTTTTGCGACCCTCCCCCTTTAGGGGGTCTCGATGCGACCCCCCATCACCACTATCAGTCTTAAAAGGTCCCCTATATACGATGCCCCTTCCCCTTCTCCAATCAACACCCTCAATCTGAGACCAGTCAACACAGCTCAACTCCGCCCACTTTTTCCTACAAAATGGCCAACGAAGGGGGTAATTGCCGTCCAAATGTCCACGTCATTTTACCAACCTCAACCCTGTTTCCACTATGATAACCTTGCTCAACCACAAAATGCAGCAGAGTTCTCATGATGTCCACCTCACGCTTGAATCCTGAAGATTTTGCCAGAATCGCCCAATTTCGTCAAAACCCCCACTTCTCTACCAGCTATACCCCTTCAACTGTCACAGCATTACTTAGGGTTGACTTTTAAGGATCCCCCAAAGTATGACCCTCCAAATGACTCGATCAGACTGATGGTAGAACGTGTTCACGTTGTCCATGCAGTGTTCATTGCCATCAAAATTTCCACCGATATTTGAGGCAATCCTTTTAATTCTAGATGATTTCCTTGTAATTTCTAAGAAAAGAATTAGAACCCAATTTCAAAAACTGGGGGTAAAAAGGCAAAGCGGAGTGGAGGGATCGTGGAGGGGGGATGTCACATATTCAGTATTTCACTTATGTCACCTTTTGATTGGAAGCTGAGGTATCTCGTGGACTTCATTTATTTATTTATTTAATATTTAATGCATGTAGAGACTGGTCAATAGCGCAACAATCAAAAATTCTACAACAACAATCTAAGAAGAAAATATACCCATTAAATTAAGAAGAAAAATATGCTAATTAAAAAAACCAATCAAATGTCAAGCGAAATAAACTACCCCTCTACAAGTGCCAATGTGAAATGAGATTATTTTGAAACTTTGGCAGCTTAACCTAGGCATTGTTGCAAAACCTTTTTGAATTGAGCTCAAACCTTTTCGCAATTATACAACTTGACAAATCTCGCCAATTCAGAGAAAAGCTCTTACAACAAAGGATTCAGCTCTAGCGTCGCTCTGGACTTAGGTACAGATGGTTCAAATTTTTCACCACGTGTGCTTGACGGATACAGTGGGACAGCGCCTCGTAAATCAACCGCCGACCTTCTGTGAGAATATTGCCTTTACGAAGTCCAGTTTCCTCCTTCTACGAAGAAGCGAGTCTATTGTTAACATCTTCATCATCTATTCCTTAAACACAAAACCTTCTTGGATTGTAACTAAACGCCGCCGCCTGGTCCAGGACCTTCCACCTGAAACCTGCGTTGGGCAGCTTGCCAATCATAAAGACAATGAATACTTTTGGTGAAGGAAAATCAAGAAACCCTCAAGAAGTGTTGTAGTCCTTTGGAAACGAAAAATGGAGTTTGAAAGCACCGATAAGCTAGAGATATGGGAGAAAAAGCACTTTGGAAAAATGCTACAATTTTGCAAGACAGCTGTTCCTGTTAATGAAGAACTGTTGTTAGTAGGAAGTGAACGACCAATGATCGATGCTCTCTGAAAAGCAATGAGCTAGAAAGTAATGAGGTTTCTTCCGCTCCAAACGCCACAAATCTCTCAGAACAACGTGCACCATAAGCAGCCCATTTACGAGCACTTCCCTCTCCGTCCAACTGGTCGGCCTTCTCAATCAACGTACACCTTCGATCTTATAACCCTTAATTCCAGCCGTTTTTTCCATACCGGGTCACTTAAGCCTGGAATGGACACCTCTACCAGAAACAAAAATTGAATCCAAATCAACTTCAGCAAAATGCATCGGAATGCGGAACTCGGAAAGCAGACGAAATTGGAGTCCAGGGCTTGTGATATGTGGTGAATATGAGCAAAACATGTTAGGTGCCTTAGACGGTTTAGGAATTAGAAAATTAATATTCGACTTAACAATAAAAGGTGCAGCGCAATTTTTAGGGCCCATAATTTTACGATAATGGCAGGCGACGCAGGGCTAATATGTTATGTTCTATCAGTGGCATGATGAGAATGTTGATTCCGTCGGCAGCGTACTCTATGTTCAGGCTCATTATGCACACAGTTTGTTAGAAAGGATAAAGATTTGGGTATTGAATGGGCCAGGCATTTCGCGATACGTACAGGTTCCCATCCTGCACTAGAGAAAGGAGAAAACCCCTGTACAATACCGCCACTAACTTTTGAAATTTCTCCGCTGAGCGACGGATTTGCAGCGTCGCAAAGCGTCGCCCCTTCATAACTCCCCCCAAAGCGGGTCAAATGATTGGTGCTCTACACCATTGGACTCGTCTCTCTGTGGCGAGTCTAACCATGTGGAAAACTACGGTACTCGCCGTAAAAAATCGAAAAAAACACGCGAAAAACGCAAATTCGCGTTTCTTTTTCGTTTTTTCGTTATAACTCGCTTCAAAATCAAGATTTTCGAAATCTGAAAAAAGCGTTGAACTCAGCTCGTCGAGTTCTATAAGAATATGCTTTTAAACTTTTGGAAAGCCCTACTTCAGATTGCGCCATGCACTCGAGCTTTGGCTCGAGAAAAAATTGTTTGAATGTGGTGCGCATATAATCCCGCTTATGCATCATGATCGTTCTTCAGAGAGATGGGTCTCAGCAGTTGCCCCAGAACGCGCCGCGTATTCAACATCGTCCATTGTATTGTGAATGGATCGATTGCTTTTTTCCAGATTTCATGGTCCCTATTCCATGGCGGCGCGTTAAATGACTTAACACGTAGTCCCTGCGCTCAACATCTCCTCCTCTCGTGTTCAAATGGAAATCATAGATCAATTCTCGGCTGGACAGTTAGCCTATCTGGTGAAATTTTCCAATGTTTGAGCGAAGGTTTTTCCGAAATCTGAGGAGGTAGCGGGGAAATTTCTTCACAGTTGTAGAGTACGCTTACTTGTGTGTAGGAATAAGATCACACACTTGCTTGCAGATGAGCGCTTCCTCCGTGCTGTGGCTGTGAAACATGCCTCCTCGTCATGCCCTTGTGGAAAGATCAGATTTTTTGCATTTCCAGATGAACTCGCAGACCTGAGATGTGCCCCATTGGATTCCCCGTGAAAAATGCTATCGAATGATATGCATTACTCCTCCCAGTTGAAACTTTGGTTTTTCACCGTTTTCAGCCTTCCCCTATTGCCGATTGGGCATCATTATTCCACTATTACTGCCCCAAAATCTCAAAGTTTCATTTTTCGTCGAAACTTTGCCTATTGGGGTAATTCGATGCCCTGATTACGAATATGACATTCATTCTCGTAGTGTGGCCCCAAACATCACACCTCGCCCCATTTTTTGCGACATGTTCCATGTTTAGAGCAGATGTTATGTAGAAAGCTGTGAAGGCAGCGACGAATTTCCTTTACTGCGTAGACTACGGTCACTTGTCTGTAGGAATTACATAGAAACCTTGGTGGCAGGTGAGTCTTCCTTCCGTAGTGTGACCCCAAACATCACACCTCGTCATGCCCTTGCGATATGATCAGATTTTTTTTGGTTCTCCAGATGAACATAGAAGACTGAGATGTGCACCATTCAATTTCCCCATAAAAAAATACTGTCGAACGGTATACAACTCACTTTCTGGAGAACATCTAGTTTACCTGCCACTAGATCCATTTTGTGACATTTCCCAATTTTCGAAGGGATGTTTTGAGGAAATTCGAGAAGGGAGGGACGAACTCTCTTCCCTATCGTAGAGTAAGTTTACTTGTATGTTGGAAAAAGATGATACACTCGGGCTTGAGCGAGTGTTTCTTCCCTGGTGTGGCCTCAAACATCGCTCTCCGTCATGCCCTGAAATAAAAACCAGATTTTTTGGTCTTCCAGGTGGCTCTACGGAGCTGTGGTGTACACCATTCGATTCTCCATGCAAAATGCTATCGAACGATATACATCTCAGTTCCCACTTGAAACTTTCGTTTTTCACCGTTTTCGGCCTTTTCCTTATCGCCGATCGCCTTCCTCACCAGGAAGGTCTTTCAGGGCGTGACGAGCTTTTTGAAAACGGTCTTTTGCATGATATAGGGGCAGATGCGGGACACAGAACCATGTTAATTTTTCCTGAACGGCCCTCTGAATACCAGAAAAGGGGGTCCCTAGTTCGATTCCTCTTGGTGACAAATTTTTGCATTTCGAGTTGACGTTCCAAAATTCGCGCAAAATGGAGTTCTGATTGTTCTGGTTGGTTCTAACTCCATTTTGCGCGAATTTTGGCACGTCAACTCGAAATGCAAAAATTTGTTACCACGAGGAATCGAACTAGGGACCTCCTTTTCTGGTATTCAGAGGGCCGTTCAGGAAAAATTGAACATGGTTCTGTGGTTCCCGCATCTGCCCCTATATCATGCAAAAGACCGTTTTCAAAAAGCTTGTCACGCCCTGAAAGACCTTCCTGGTCAGCCCTGGCCACCCACGTGCTATTCACGTGCGCGGTGCGTGATGACTTTCCCACGCACTTTCGACACGCATAGCGGTGTATCGATCGGGCTGCCCGCCAGCTACCGAGAAAGGCCATCGGCTGTCACGTGAGCTCTCACGCACCGCGCACGTGAATAGCACGTGGGTGGCCAGGGCTGAGGAAGGCGATCGGCGATAAGGAAAAGGCCGAAAACGGTGAAAAACGAAAGTTTCAAGTGGGAACTGAGATGTATATCGTTCGATAGCATTTTGCATGGAGAATCGAATGGTGTACACCACAGCTCCGTAGAGCCACCTGGAAGACCAAAAAATCTGGTTTTTATTTCAGGGCATGACGGAGAGCGATGTTTGAGGCACACCAGGGAAGAAACACTCACTCAAGCCCGAGTATATCATCTTTTTCCAACATACAAGTAACTTTAACTTCGTATAATGTTTTTTTTTGTTTTTTTTTTCTTTTTGGCATTATTGCAGGCTCTCTGTTTTTTTTTTGTATGCTATACGAAGTTATTGCCTGTACGATAGGGAAGAGTTCGTCCCTCCCTTCTCGAATTTCCTCAAAACATCCCTTCGAAAATTGGGAAATGTCACAAAATGGATCTAGTGGCAGGTAAACTAGATGTTCTCCAGAAAGTGAGTTGTATACCGTTCGACAGTATTTTTATGGGGAATTGAATGGTGCACATCTCAGTCTTCTATGTTCATCTGGAGAACCAAAAAAATCTGATCATATCGCAAGGGCATGACGAGGTGTGATGTTTGGGGTCACACTACGGAAGGAAGACTCACCTGCCACCAAGGTTTCTATGTAATTCCTACAGACAAGTGACCGTAGTCTACGACAGTGAAGGAAATTCGTCGCTGCCTTCACAGCTTTCTACATAACATCTGCTCTAAACATGGAACATGTCACAAAAAATGGGGCGAGGTGTGATGTTTGGGGCCACACTACGGAAGGAAGGCTCACCTGCCACCAAGGTTTCCATGTAATTCCTACAGAAAGTGACCGTAGTCTACGTCAGTGAAGGAAATTCGTCGCTGCCTTCACAGCTTTCTACATAACATCTGCTCTAAACATGGAACATGTCGCAAAAAATGGGGCGAGGTGTGATGTTTGGGGCCACACTACGAGAATGAATGTCATATTCGTAATCAGGGCATCGAATTACCCCAATAGGTGAAACTCCAGTTCGGGGGGGCCACTCCATTTTTTCTCCAATACTCAAGATAAGGATTAGAGGGCTCACGACACGTAATCGACTCATTTAAAGTAGACTTCTGATAAATATTGGTGTAATGGGTGAGAAACCCTGAAACGTTTTCACATTTCCGCCTGCCATGACCCAAGGGAACGGTCCTGGACCAGGAGAAAGGACACCTCCGCAAAGGGCTAAGGGTGCAGGAGCTCCAGGGTGGATCACCTGTGCAGAAAAGTGGATGGGATGTGGGCAGGTAGTGTGGAATGTAGGACATCCACCGGTCCTTATCAAAAGTACGCTCGAAATGAGTCGTTCACTTATTATCTTATCCAAAGAACTGCTCTCTAGTACTACGGATAAGATAGCAATGGAGTGGCCCCCCCGAACTGGAGTTTCACCCCCCAGTAGGCAAAGTTTCGACGAAAAATGAAACTTTGAGATTTTGGGGCAGTAATCGTGGAATAATGATGCCCAATCGGCAATAGGGGAAGGCTGAAAACGGTGAAAAACCAAAGTTTCAACTGGGGAAGTAATGCATATCATTCGATAGCATTTTTCACGGGGAAGCTAACGGGGCACATTTCAGGTCTGCGAGTTCATCTGGAAATGCAAAAAATCTGATCTTTCCACAAGGGCATGACGAGGAGGCATTTTCACAGCCACAGCACGGCGGAAGCGCTCGTCTACAAGCAAGTATGTCATCTTATTTCTACACACAAGTAAGCGTACTCTACAACAGTGAAGAAATTTCCCCGCTACCTCCTCAGATTTCGGAAAAACCTTCGCTCAAACATTGGAAAATTTCACCAGATAGGCTAACTGTCCAGCCGAGAATTGATCTATGATTTCCATTTGAACACGAGAGGAGGAGATGTTGAGCGCAGGGACTACGTGTTAAGTCATTTAACGCGCCGCTGTGGAATAGGGACCATGAAATCTGGAAAAAAGCAATCGATCCATTCACAATACAATGGACGATGTTGAATACGCGGCGCGTTCTGGGGCAACTGCTGAGACCCATCTCTCTGAAGAACGATCATGATGCATAAGCGGGATTATATGCGCACCACATTCAAACAATTTTTTCTCGAGCCAAAGCTCGAGTGCATGGCGCAATCTGAAGTGGGGCTTTCCAAAAGTTTAAAAGCATATTCTTATAGAACTCGACGAGCTGAGTTCAATGCTTTTTTCAGATTTCGAAAATCTTAATTCTGAAGCGAGTTATAACGAAAAAACGAAAAAGAAACGCGAATTTGCGTTTTTCGCGTGTTTTTTTCGATTTTTTACGGCGAGTACCGTAGTTTTCCACATGGTTAGACTCGCCACAGAGAGACGAGTCCAATGGTGTAGAGCACCAATCATTTGACCCGCTTTGGGGGGAGTT
This sequence comes from Ostertagia ostertagi, assembly GCA_036418205.1. NCBI lineage: Eukaryota > Metazoa > Nematoda > Chromadorea > Rhabditida > Trichostrongylidae > Ostertagia > Ostertagia ostertagi. Next base: position 6,970 of record MU883540.1, on the reverse strand, counting down.
ATGAAGGGGCGACGCTTTGCGACGCTGCAAATCCGTCGCTCAGCGGAGAAATTTCAAAAGTTAGTGGCGGTATTGTACTTTATTTTCACCACCCCAGGTCCACGTCAAGGGATGTATCCTAAAGCGCGGTAGCTAGTAAAAACAACTAATACTTACAGGGCACTAAGGGCGCTGCAGTGCTGGCGACGTCACCTTGTTCTGATATGTTCAATGACATCATCAAAACCGTACCACCCATCAGCCACGGTGATCACTGCCTTTGATTTGAAAGGACATTCCGTACAAAGGGAACAAATTTGAAGAGGTTCCACTTGCCCAGGGGGAGAATAGAGTCCCACTATTGCTGGTACGACAGGTACGATTTTAGCTGACCTTGGCCGATGCGTGTTCAGCAGCGTGGCTTAATGGCTGTAATGGCAACGCAAGCCATACTTTTCAATCCCAGGCGTCGTGCAACTGAATTGTTAGGGTAATCTTATTGCAGTGGACAAATATTTGCAGACAAGGGCAGCGGACTGACGCAAGACGCCAACTGAACCAAGGGCCATCACTCAAAAAAGTCAGTCAGACCGATGTATGAACTGAAGCGGAAGCTTACGTGGCCCAGAAAACGAACCAGCACTTTTTATTGTCAGTTATTGTTCAGTGATGAGTCCCACTGGGCATACGTCAACTTGTCAATACTTCGACAAAAACGCTAGAAAAAACCGGAATGAGTAAATGGGCAGGAAATAATCCAGAGCCATGGCCAATTATGATCGATGAGAGCGGGAACGAAATAATAAGCATAATAAGTAATATAAAAAATAATAAATACAAAAGTAAATAAAGGATAAAGGATAAAGCATTTGCCGTTGATCAATCCCTTTTTGGGATGCGGCACGCATTCTACTTCCATTTGTACATTCGCAGTGGCATTTGAATGCGATGTGGCCTATACAATGACTTGCGGGGGCCAGCCGATGTTCAAGTCAGTGTTTTTATCCTCCCAGACAAGTCTGGTACCAATTAACCGACCCCGGAGGGATGGAAGGCTTGGTTGGCCCGGGCGACTCACGACCCAGGATTTGATCCCGGACCGCTCGCGTGGTGAAGCGCGCCACTTGTCACTACACCACTTCCGCCCCTAAATAGTGAGAAATAATTAAGCAAATTTAAATCCAAGCAAGCTGCGCCACGTACGTGAATTTTGTGCACGATGTAAAGCCAATTGTAAGGGTAGCCTTTACCATACAAATAGCATTGAATCGAACCGATGGATAAGCAGTGACTTTTATCCTGTAGACTATCATTACATGAGCCTTTTTAGGTTATAAATTTGAATACAAATATAGGTGTAAATATCAAGAACATAAATACATGTGTATATCCGGTTTTTTAATCCATTTTAATAATAATATATTTGAATAGTGTCATTTTTTAGTAGTTAGAAGGATTTCGCTGGCCCCGTCAGGATTCGATCCTGCAGTTGCTGCGAGTAGTGGACGCTTCCAGCCACTGCGTTATCTTCCCCAAAGATTGTAAACAAAAAACATCTGCAGAAATCCAACAAACTGCGTTTCAAAAACTGCCCGAATATGCATACGCTAAAGGTGTCAAAGAGACGCTTTGAAGTGCTGAGCTCGCGCGGAAACGACCACCCCGAGATACAACGATCCTCGCTCGTCCATGGCTATCAAACAAGGAACTCACTCGGCAAGTGAGAAGACATCAAAAAAGCACCCCCCCCTGTTCGGGCACCCTTAGCATTATTCGAAGCATGAGGTGTTTCTCTGGGAACTATTATCAGCTGGTATATGCGGAATAATGAGTGCCATAAAATCGTGTGAGCCTGCATAGTACTCTCGAAATCAAAGGGCTAACGGTGACGTCCACAACACACACACCACCTGATTTTCAAACACTCGAAGGCTTGAGCGACTTCACTCGGGTTCAATTAAAAAAATAAAACTTTTATGGACGAAATTACTAAAAAGTTCGCTCCTTACACAGATTTCTAACCTAAGTGAATGGAGAGATTACGTTGATGGTCATTGAACCTTCGCCAGGTGATAAACTGGGGGACAAAACAGGTAAGCAGGACTTTATTGCCTAGAGAGGAATGCAATAAAGAACTTCAGAAAAGACTCGATATATGAAGGAAAGGTGGAATGACAGAGAAAAAAGGGGTAGAGGAAGTCAAAATATTTGCCTCGGACTGGTATGGGCACAATTCGCAGCTTTCAGAGCAGAACTTAAAGATCAAATACTTCCCTAAAGAAGCGCGACATCGTGATTACTAGGCTGAAAAGCTGGTGAAAGTTTTCTTGCATCTCTTTTGGGACCGACGTCCCAAACAGCTGAATGCAACCAAATTGAAGAGATAGCAAGCGAAAATGAACAACAAGTTGAGGAATGGCAGTGCAAAAAACATCCCCTGTAGGAGAACGACAGGAACCCGCCTCTCCATAACTCACTTTCCTCCCTGGCTAGTCGATACCTGACCTCTTCGAAGGCGAAATCAAAACCTTGTGTAAACGAAAAGTAAGCCCATTTCATCAAAAAGATTACCAGCGATAAACGAAAAGTGCTAAGCGATGATCGTGCACCAAAGTGCATTCAAAAGTGATGAAATAAACTTTGTGTGAATGGGCTACGGCTGAATGTTTACATTATAAAACAGGAGGCCCCTGCGGACGTTGGGCGGGGCCAGAAGGCCGTCGTCGCCACTGTCGAAGCGCCAACGACCTACCCAACAGCAGGGAAAGGCGTTGGTGACTCGGCATCGATCCGCCCCGTCTAGTTTCATAACGAGGTTATATCAGGAGCGCCGCCTGAGGCCAGAGAAATCACCGCTCTAATCTGTGCTCATCGGGATGATTGGACACATAATCCCTGGCGCCTTTGGACCAAATGTCTGAGGCGTGAAGCCTGGCGCCTTGGGATCATTGAAGCCAAACGTCCTAATTACCCGTGTGTCCATCTCTATACGACGATAGGTATAGCGTCTTAGAGAGAGCTATGGATAGCCCCAAAAAGCTCGAACAGGGATAGGTGCCACATCGCACCTGCACCGCCTACTAGATCATTTACTACGAGCAACCGATCATTTCGTTTATGGCCAGAACTATTTAATTGAAAGTAAGCTGTCTAGAAATAAGAGGACCGATTGGAACATTGTTGGACTATAGCACCCTTACAAGTGCATCCACGATATTGGGCATACTTCACATGTGTTGCGCAACCCGGAAGGATCAACGAAGCAATTGGTGCTGGAGACCAGCGATACTCAGTGATTATTGCTTCTTTCAATAACATATTAGTTCCGATCTATGAATCTTCCCATCACATACTGCCAGCGCGAGCTCATATAGCTGCATAGACTACGTTAGCTTTGAGATCGCTTTACGATCCCCTGCGGGAGCCAGGCTGAGTAGGGCGTATCAAACGGATAGGCTAAAGGCGACCATTTCACTTTGAGCTTCGTTGGCCCCACTTGTCTCGCACTTAAAGGCATAGGGTACCGACAGGAGGCCCGTCGCGCGGCAAGAAGGCAGAGTCAGCGGACGAGTCGCAGCGCGTACTGTAGTGATTTCGCGTCAAGTTAAATAGAATGTACCATTGTACGTCCTACATCGCACATCACGCGCTGCGACTCGTCCGCTGACTCTGCCTTCTTGCGAGCTCCTGTCGGGCCCTAAAGGCATAGACCACGACTTTCCGAGTGGCAAAGTCTCACCCATTTGTAAGGTGGACTAGACCGCAAGCCATAAATTATGCAATCTTCATGTTTTTAAAGTGCCGTCAACAGAGGTGATTATCCGACCCAATGTGCACCATTCTAAGTCAAGCCACACTGATTGTTTGCGTTTGTGTTGTAACAGGCGTTTATCTCTATCTTTCAATGAAGAAAGACGAAGAACCATCTCGTTCAAGCCTTGCAGTATGGGCGAGAAGCTCGTACCAAGCTCAGACGATCTGCAGAGTAATGGTTTCGTAGTTTCGGCGGTTCTGTTGTGCTTATCACATTCGATTACGAGGGAACCGACACGTGCATGCTTATTCATATTTTGAACTCTGCATCGCACAATTGCTATTATGGAATAGGCCTTGATATCATTATCTGACAACATTGGTCGCGCAAATAGAAGCTCACCATTTTGCATGATTAACGATTCAGTTTGTATTTGAGGATCGTAAAAGAAAACAGGTGGACGATTGATGCGGGCTAGCCCGCGTAACGTGAATGGCGTAATCTTTGAGGGACTATCTCGGGCCAAATACGCATCGCTGCCAAATGCTCGAAATAATGAACGAACTGCGAGTCTTGTGAGAAACTTTTGCCTTTGTTTCTTAAAGGCGACGCGCTTTCTTGATGAAGGGGGGGGGGACGGAATGGGAGAGGAAGCAATTGCGCGCAGAGTATAAAACAGTAATTACTAATTGATGAAAAATAAAGGAAACGAAAAAGTCGACAACATCTTAATTGAGGGTTCCAAGAGACATAGGCGATCAGAAAAGAGACACATGGGCCAGACGAGAGAGAACAGAAGTCGTTTCCGGATTGCCCCTTCGAGGATTTCAAGGGTCAAATACCTATGTAATGGTCTTCGATCTTTATTGGATCGGGAAAAATATAATAGAAAGCCTCGTTCGATCGATATTTTACACCACCCTACTCATCTACAGCTATTTATTTATTTGCCTATTTATTTTTAATTTGCAGTTGGACGTTGCTTGGCAGGTCTATTCTAAAGGTCATGATCGAATAGAAACAGATACAGCAACCAGAAAACATGTATGGCTATAATAATAATAATAATAATAATAATATAATAATAATAATAATAATAATAATAATAATAATAATAATAATAATAATAATAATAATAATAATAATAATAATAATAATAATAATAATAATAATAATAATAATAATAATAATAATAATAATAATAATAATAATAATAATAATAATAATAATAATAATAATAATAATAATAATAATAATAATAATAATAATAATAATAATAACCGTATACTTCGTATACTTGATTCATCGAAGTTATGCAGAGCGAGGCTCCAGAACGTCTCATTGTCCCTGTTCGGTGCCGTAGGGTGGTCAAGTGGGGATCTTCCTTCTCGAGGAATCGGGATCCATTCTTAGTTCAGAGCTGTATCGTGAAGAAGTCTGACCATCGGGCCGGCGGTCGTCCAGGTGTTCGTTTGACGTCCCGAGGGATCCAGTCGGTAACCGCTCTGGTCCAACGGTCATCGCAAAATCGCATGACGTGTCCGGCCCACCTTATCTTCGATTCCTTGGCGAAAACGGCAGCGTCCCTGATCTTCGATCGTTGGCGTAGTTCGGCACTCCGGATTCCCCTCTGCACTTGCGTGTATAGGGTTACTCCTAGCATCGTCCTCTCGACAGCGCGTTGGATAACGCTGACCGCATGCTCGTCCTGCCTGCGCAGAGTCCAAGTCTCTGAGGCGTAGGTTAGGGCAGGAAGGACAGCGGAATCGAAGAGGTGGGCACGGAGCCGGATGTTCTTCGTCTTCTTCACTACTCCCTCGATGTTCTTGTACGCTCCCCAAGCCGCTCGTTTCCTCCTGCTCAGCTCTGGAGCTAGATCGTTCATCATATTGATTTCCCGACCTAGGTACACGTAGCTGGAGCATTCGGTGATGTTCGTTCCGTTGAGCGTGAATGGGGCATCAGGAACCAATCCGTTTCTCATAAACATCGTCTTCGTTAGGTTCAGCTGTAGACCAACCTTACCACAGGCGCAGTCGAAATCAGCCAGCATTCGCTCCGCTTGCTCGATGTTCGGCGTTATAAGAACGATGTCGTCAGCAAAACGAAGGTGGTGTAGTTGCCGGCCGTCGACCTTCACTCCCATGTCTTCCCATTCCAGTTGACGCATGACGTTCTCGAGAGCGGCGCTGAAGAGTTTGGGCGAGATGGTGTCGCCCTGTCGGACCCCTCTCTTGACGTCGATGATGACCTCCTTGTAGAATGGTGAGATCCTGGTCGTAAAGTTGCTGTAGAGCTCACGAAGAATCTTGATGTACTGAGTAGGGACGCCCTGGTTGCCCAAGGCTTCGATGACCGCTTCTGTCTCCACAGAGTCGAAGGCCTTCTTCAAGTCGATGAACGTGAGACAAAGCGGCATCTTGTACTCTCGTGAAACTTCAATGAGTCTTGTAACCGTGTGGATATGGTCGATCGTGCTGAACCCTCTTCGGAACCCTGCTTGCTCGCAGATGCTGTCCTTCATCTAGTATTCTGCCGATCCTGTTAAGGATGACTCGAGTGAATAGCTTGTAGATTACAGACAGCAGGCAGATTGGGCGATAGTTGCCAATGTCGTCCAAGGTCTCCCTTCTTGTACAGCAACACGGTCCTGCTGGTTTTCCACGGAGTGGGTACCTTGCATTCCGACAGGTAGCGCGTGAAGAGTCGAGCCAGAGTTCTGATGATAACTGGCGGTGCGTTCTTCAGATGTTCCGGTTTAACCCTGTCGAGACCGGGCGCTGTACAATTCTTCACCGACTTGATGGCGTGTCGGACTTCGGAAGAGAGAACTGAAGGGACAACGTATCCATCCTTGCGGTTGATAAGTAGGCAGATGGACATGGCTATCGAAGAGATCCGAGTAGAAGTCGTGGATGACTTTCTCCATTGCCCTTCGGGATGCAGTAACTGTTCCATCCTGGACGTCGGAGGCAGGTCATCTTGGTCTTGTAGCTGGCAAAGCTTCGGCGGGCATTGCGGATGCTCCTCCCAGCCTCTGCTGCTTCAGCTAATACTGCTGCTCTTCGCTCCTTGAGATCTTCCTTTATCGCCTCTCTGCATAGCTTTGCAAGCTCGGACGTGAGTTGGTGATTGCCTGCAGCTCGTGCGGCTCCACGCTGGCGTATCAGTTCGAGAGTTTCCGGAGACAGACGTCCCTTGGTGACTTTCAAACTCTCTGCCTTCTTGCCACATGGG
>MU883539.1:0-20000 GCA_036418205.1 Ostertagia ostertagi | reverse complement strand
AAGGTTATGCTCGGTTTTTTTAGGGAAGCTAGACAGCCGTTCCTTGGGTTTCTGTTCTCCATGCAGACGCAAAATCGATTGTACTAAATCTGAAACCATCTGAAAATCGATTCATCTTTGCATAATCCTATCTCAAGGTAATTGTGCTATGCAGTGCTTCCATTCACTGCGCAGTTGTTTGAAGTATTAGATGATTCCTGCTAGAGTATGGCCATTTCCGATTAACGTTAATTTTGGCTCGGAGGTACGAAAAAAGTGTAACTTTCGCTACTTTCAGGAACTAGTTTGTGAAGGTCTGAAATTGTTTTCAAATTTTGTGGAGAATCATTTACCCATTATAACCACGTTCAACAGGATGAATGGAATTGGATTAAAGGTCAAATAAGCACTACCCCAGCAAGGCTTCCCTCATAGGGTCCAACACATTCGAATGTTAGGGAAGGAACTGCCTGTGGAGCAGTCCAAAGAAATTTTGTGTAATTTGGTACTGTTTTTTTTTTGACATAATCAATGCAATGGTTTGTTTTTCGCCGGAAAAGTTCTTTGTTCGCTTTACGAGTCCCATCAATCGTTGTGAATGAAACACATCAATGAAAGTCGAATTGTTCCCTTGAAAAACTGCGGAACGAGCGCTTTTTTCTAGACTAATGGGAATAGCGCTAGCATTGCAGGCGATTACGTCATGTTTTTGTGGTTGTTGTTCATTTCTAATCTTCAGAAGGACGTTGTCGTTCTTGTTTTCCGCCGAGGGGGCAGGAAGGGGGACTGGGGACTGATTCTCTACGATTCCCGCATTAAAGTAGGCATTATCGGCGATTATTCGACTGTGGAGCGGCCTATTCAAGAGCAACCTGTTCGTCAGCAGGGTGTTTCGAGAGAATGTCGCAATAATTCCCTCCATCCGCTTGATCGGAAATGACTAATAACCTTGGGATGGCAAATGCCTTCCGTAGCAAGAACTGTAACGGAGGAAAAGAACGAGTAGTTCCTGTGAAGCTTAGTTTGTCAGAATGATGGTTTCATGCCCCAATTTAATCTGTTTTCGGGCGGAGATGTGCTTCTTTTTTACCTCCCTAGACCACATCCGGCGTTGATGTAGAGCAACCACGAAGTATTTAGAGACGAATATATGGCTAATAATTCTCCAGAGGATCTTTGAACATTTTTCCATTCCATTTTAAAGTATTTAGTTTGAAATTTTTGGCAATTTTGCTTGTCTGCAAAAGCTGCTGATTCATAGAAAGGAGGAAGCTGAAAGCAGAGTGCCTTTATTGGGTCAGCGCTTGCTTCCGAACAATTTTGCTTGAACAGGCTTTTGAGGGTTGTTCGACCTTGGTAGGGTTTAGAGAAAGCGGTCTTCTCCGCTCGTTTCTTGTGAACACGTTTTGTTAAGAAGATTTATGCAGAACTTAGCGCACAGAATTGCTTTTTTTGGTGTTTGACATTTTGTCGAGTCAAATTGAAGCGTAAGCGATCGGAACGCAATCGCTTGCGATTAAGTCGATCCATTATTTACTACCGAAGAGAACATTGGAGAGCTCAGCAATGATTTCCTTGAGATACACCCGCGTTATAACTATTAGCCACCGGAACACTTTCTTACGATGTATGGTGGTCGTTCTTTTGATCTTAGAATTCAGGGAGTAGTAATAACCGTGCAAAATCAATAGCTCAGACAGGTTTTTGTGTTGATTGCGATTGCATAACATATAGCTTTTTGTAAGATTTTCAACGATTGATTTACAATTTCATTTCCGCCTCAATTTTACACTTGTTAAGGGGATGTCAGGGTCCACGGCATGGGTTCACATCGCTGCCTGCTGAATGATTTCAAGGTTGGGCCAAAGACTAAAGAATGCAGAGCCGACATAATGCGTTTCGCAAAGGGAATGCTACCATTCTGTACGCTCAGCAATTTTCTAAGAAGTTTTGAGAAGAAAACCCTTAAACGATGCCCGCAGCTGTGGTCGAAAACAAAAGTAGTCGATTGTGGGCCCTTCCAGACTTGTGATAGCGAGGTAAACCATCGACAGTGACGCATTGAACACGCGTAGATGCCTTTACCTCTAGTTATACGAGAAATTTTCAATACTTGTGTTCATTATCCACTACTAAAAACACCATAGGAGACGAATTTTTGGGACACACACACACGTCAAAAAAAGCCTTGGGAAAAATTGCCTAATCAAACTGCTAAGTTTCACTTCACTAAAAAACAAAATAAAAAATTAATAAAGAATCGTAGTCTTGAGGGCTGTATGCTAACTATGGGGTTGGAGCATAATATCGTAGCGTTTTTCTTTTCGAGCTACGAATTCAGTGAATACAAGTATTACCCAGGGAATCACATATATCATTTAAAACTTCTTCTGCTCTACAATACCATGTTTGGCATTTTCTTCTATACTGTAAGTGTACTCAGATATGGCGCTTAGAAGTTGGAGAATCAAGGTGGGCGAAAATCTATATAGAGAAAAAAGCTGCCAAAATAGGAGTTTTTCGGAATCCATCGTCATCATCGAACCTTACTCCGGTCGTCCCTTAATTTCAAATCATATTCACGTCGTACAAATTGAGAATAATGAGGATTAAAAAAACGGGCTCTACCCTTTTTTGATTTCTAAACCTGGTAATTTCTTGCGAAATGGAACCAAAGTTGTAAGTAATGGTGAGAAGAACATCACTGATCAGTTTTTGGCTTTGCTTTTGGGTTTCTGCCGAATGCGAGCGCTACGATATTATGCCCCGACCCAATATCTTCATGTAGTAGCCTTTCAGAGTACTGGCGGGGTTACTTCTCGTATGATTTGGGAACCGACCGCTCTTTTCTTCTGCCTCAAAAAGCGCTTAGCGTTATGCGATTAGGAAAGCATGACTTTTCTTCCGTCGAGTGATGAAATGTTTGAGTCATTTGGTCAAAATTCCTTTTTGACTTTTTGGTTGATTAAAGAAAGAAGCAATTGCCGATGATCGATACCTTTATAGAATGTGGTACGCGTTCTACTTCCACTTAAAAAACCTTCCCGCGGAAAAGTCCGCCCATTCACCAGAAAAACGATACCCCTTAGGCCCCTAGCCTCATGAGCATAGCAAAAAGAACGGAACATAAGCGTTAGTTTCGATAATACTAATCCTACACACAAGACAAAATGATCACTCTTTCCGTGGAAGATTCCTTTAAGGTATCGTTTTCTGTGGTAATGAGGGCGGAGCTTTTCCGTGGAAGATTCCTTTGAACATTCGTAGTGGTTTCCTGAATATGATTTTGCCTATGCACTGAAGGCCAGCTGATGTGCAAGCCAGGGTTTCAATCCTCCCACATCCTCCCTTCTGATACCAATTAAACTCGGAGGGATGAAAGGCTTTTGTTCGGTTCCGACGCACTACTCAGGGACCACGGGCGGGTAAGCAGCGCCATTCCACTAAAACCACTTTCACGCCACCTTTTGGAAGAAACGACACCAAGTATTCCGGTTCAATGAATACATACTTGACTTTTAAAATGACCCTACACCGGACAATGTCTTCACGTATTGCTGCCATTTTCTCAGTCCATGCTCCTAGTAATCCTCAAAGGATGAATTGGGTTGCACGAAATCTGACCGAAGAAATCTCCTATCACAATGCAGTGCACCTCTACCTACCGCGTTACCTCCATCATTGACGTTTTGAAGATTCAAGAAGTTTTTGCTCCTAAATCGCCCTTCTCGCTGCAGCCATTAAATTCTTTTCCCTCTCACTGAGCTCTTGCGATGAATTGCCTCACTTTACCAAACATATTCTGAACTACCCAATCATGCTACCCATAATCATTTTATGGCAGTGCAATCGTGCGATTGCATGTTACCGGGCTAGAACCTCTGACTGGTTTGGTTCCTCAATACAATATGATAAGCTGAAAGAAGCAAAACTTCGGTTTGGAGGGGGTGGGAGGGTTGGCGGCACTCCATTGTGCTCTGCAATACTAACGATAAGAATAAGAACGCTAATGAGACGTATTCGACTCATTAAAGTGCACTTCTGATAAGTTTTTGTTGTAGTGTGGAAGTGCTCCTAAGGTGCTTTCACATCTTGGCCCGCAGTAACTCACGAGAATGGTCCTGAACCAGAAGAATGAACCTCCTTGCCTAGGGGTGAAGAAGCCCCAGGGTGGATGACCATGTGACAAAATTAGCCCAAGTGTGAGCAGTATGTAAAGGATATCCCCACATCGATCCTTATAAGAAGCCACTTGAAAAAGTCGTTCGCCTATTAATTTAATAATGTTAGTGGGCCCGAAGGAGTGCCAGTACTGTGGATAAGATAACAAGGAGTGCCCTTTTCAAACTTCATTCTTCATTCTTTCTTTCTTCTTTTCATTCATTTTTTTTCATTCCGCTGAAGGATATTAAGGTTGTACTCAATTGAAGTGATGTTCATGTAGTTTCTCCAACTTTGGCTGTTGCTCAGTTGTTAACCCTTTAGTGTTATTTGAGTGGTTTTCTCAAGTGTGTACAGTTGTATAATGTTTTGGGGAGCACTCCTCTGTTCACGAAGCGCCCTCAGCGCGAGAAAGAACGACAACTTCGTTGACCCTTACGAAAGCGGTTCTTTCCGGAAGTTTGACGGGCATTTCTTCAATGAGCGTTCATGAAAAGAGATGAACACGTCTGTATGATGTCTGCTGCGTAGGGAGGGGTGGGGAGGGTTTGTTGGCTGGGAGTGCGTTCCACTTCTCGTCCTCAGGTCAGGTAACCTGAAAGTAAGACACCATTCAATTGCTCGAAGCAAGCTTAGGACTAAGTCTGAACCCAATCATTGGCTTAAGCATAAGCCATTGAGCAAGCATACGGCTAAGCCTAAGCCTGAACCCAGGCATAACTTTAGTCTCTAATGATCGCGTAAGTATGGTGATCTAACGTAGGAGGAGAACCGATCGTCTCCGGTTGGCTAACCGCTGTGCAAGCTTAAAAGTCAAGTTGTTCCTGTGATAACCAAAGATTCCTACGTCTTCTTAACGCACTTGCGAATGATTCTTTCACCGAACTATTAGAAGAAGCGTTCCAGGATATCTCTCAAGTACCTAAACTCATTTTACAATTCAATAATTATGTGGTCGCACATGTCTAGTGGCACCATAAAGGACTACATAAGCACAATCATTTTCGACCCTGAAGCCCTCGAAATCTCGTATACAGTGTATCCGTAATCTATAAGGAGACCGGGCAACCCCTCCCATAGTTTTTCAGATGGTATTAGCCTGCCTTTGAGCCGTAAAAGACGCCGAAGATCGGGAGAAAACGTAGAACACATATGGAAGCATGTGTGAGATGCCGTTGAAGGGAATTTTGTACATTTTTCAGGGTAGTCTTACTCTTCGAGTTTTTGAGCACTCAGATTTCCGCCACGTTGAGTATGTAAATTTTAGACATTGTTCCCGTTCTTCACCTGATTCCAACGCGATTTGCTTCTCATTTTTTAGAGCAGTAGGAGTGCTGTGACAAAAACCTTTTACATCAGAGATGAAACTATTTATTTTCTTCAAAATTTTCAAGTGATTTTTATATGAAAACTTAATCACCGAGGGGTTTCTCGAGATCACAAGAAAACTTCCAAGTCCTTTGGTAACTTTAGATTTTTTTCATGGAATAGAAAAAAGACTCTTAATCACCAGAATAAAATTTTCGAAAAAGTGCGTACAATACATATGTCGAGCTTGAGACCAAAGCACAACCCGTAAGTGTATAATAAGTTGACTAGTTTCAATTATAACACTAAGCCAATGAATTTTTTTAACTGTTTTATCGAAAACATTGTGACTTTCAGAATGCAAAACTCGTTGATGACTCGCGATTAATGGAGAAATGGGCGAATCCACAATATGAAATTTTGTTCAAGGTCTGTTAACAGCTTTTTCTTCTACTCTTTCTGACGGAGTACATTTTTGTACATACGGTTCGTTACTGACAGAGCTACCGTTGACTCTAACAGTAATTCAATGTGATTACCGTTTCTTTCTTTCCCAAAAAAACCGCTATACTCCATTGGGTTGAATAAATGTAGTTGAGGGGGGCAGCTCATAATATCTATATTCAAACTGACAATATACTATATCGGAAGTGGCGCTGCGGAAACGCAGTCATATCTAATCACTATCCAGACACAGCCTCCGAATGTATGATTAGATAGGGATTCCCAACTCGAGATTCCATACAAAATTGGATACCTGGAAAGGTCCTCTCTTCGAGGGCTCGCATGGCAGTCGCAAGAAGGGAAAGTGAAGAGCCAGCAAGGTAGCAGCCATTTTAGCCATAGAATAATATGACAAGGGTAAACGTACTAGTCGTAGGCCACGGTCTCAGTGAAAGATATGATAAGATATAAGTGCCTTCCCGCAAGCTCTACTTTGATTAGATATGTGTGTCTTTCCGCAACTCCACCTTCGATTAGATAGGGTGCCCCCCAAACTACATTTTCACCCTCCATTGATATTATCAGACAGACAAAAGAAAACCAAGCTAGATTGCGATGTTGATACACGAATTTTTCTCGAGTATATGTCCCACTTCGATTCAAAAAACGCGAGTTAATGTTCGTGTGGACGTGTGCTGTCGCAGTGGGTTGGGTTCTGTTTAAGTGGTGGGACGGCCCGACGAAATAATGAACGGAGCGATACCAGAAGTGACAGAGTCGGGTCCGTACACATTTACAAAGAAGGTGACGAACAAGGTAAGTGCTTACCTTGAACAAGAGTTGTTAGTTCGGAAACCTTTTTTCTGCATTGTCGGTTTTACTAACATTCCCCTTTATTGATATATTGGAAGGGGCTTAAAAAGATATTTTAGCATATTGAGGACCGCCGTTCTGTGCTTATTTCCGCATCGTTTGGCTTTATTTTCATCTCTAATCCGGCTTCATGTCCATGTTTTGCAAGTAGGAATGTGTGTTCCACTGTTTCGGGTCCTCAAAGCATGATTTCACGATAAGGTGGGAGGTGGAAGGGGGGGGGGAGTATGTTCAGCGAAATGCGGGAGAGTCCTTTTCCAAAGGGTCCAAAGTTTGGTGCCAGGCCAAGCGGCCTAGCAAGAGCGCCGCGACCGCCGCGCCGCTCTCTAGCGCGCTGCACAATTCTCCCACAGCTGTTCCATCGCTGACCATCGCCGCTAACTGAGTACGCGCTGTTGGCAGCAGAGCGCGTTAGCGTTGAAGAGGGCAGCACCGATGAGAATTGCATAATGGTAACGCAAATCAATGGGTAAGAAGGAGGTCTCAATTCTTGGGCACTAGGTCGCTCTTACAAGTAGTTTTTTCTCATCCATGCATCATTGACAGCTCCTACTTTGACTTCTAGTACGCTGACTTCTCATCGTGAACTCCGATGAGGGTAATTTGGGAATTGAAAAAAATCAAGTAAACCCAACAAACGGTTCGTCTTAGGGTATTGGCGTGCGTATATGTGGTTGTGTGTCCCATCATTAATTCTCGTCGGATAAGCACGGGTCATAAGTGTGATCGAACTGCTATGCCAGTAATGCATACTAGTTGTTTTATACGCTGTGTTTGCAAGCTCTTCTTTCAGTAACTGTTTACTGTTTTTAAGGTGCTTTCACATGAGAATGGTATAGTGAAGTTCAAGCGATTTATCTCCTACACCTTCAACGAGACTGAATCTTGTCTAACTTGTATACTAGGAAATCGGATATGGATTCCGAATATGATCTATCAGGTAAGATCCGCCTACCTTTTCGTGAAATTTCTGTAACGCGGAATGTTCTCTACAATAAGCATCGGGTGCAGACCATACACCACAATTTGACGACGGCCTGTAAATCTGGTTAGTAGTGGTTCATAGTGATAGCTGATTTTTGGTAAATGATAGTTGTAATTAGTGACAACTGATAGAATACAACTGCAACAGGCTAATCATTTCATTGGCAGAAAACATTTACATTTTGTGGAGGCCGTCGTCACTTGTGGTGTATGGTCTGCACCCGACGCTCTCGCTTTTTTGGAGGACTATACGAGTGGATACATCCGCCGAGCATGAAGTTTTGCCAGAATTCTTCGCTTGGAAGAAGTTCAGAAGACTTTACGAAAGCACTTTGTGGTTACCAATGGGCAACGAGTTCAAAAGAATGATGAGGGTGTGAAAATAAAAAATAGTAAAAATGAATTTATGAGAGACGACAGCGCTATGTGGCAATCCAAGCATCCATTCCAACATCATCCAACATATGTCAGTCTGTCTGAATCTTGTGAACCTGGCAAGAAACGGCTTGCTGGCAAATAGTCAAAAAAGAATTAGTGATGCAGGATTCTGCCGTGGCGGTCATCCGACAGATTTCGCAGTAAGGTGCAAAAAGCGCATAGCGGAAGGAATAGAAGCACACTGTTGTAGGATTGTGAACGTCCCGGCAAGTCGAAATGCAATGTCCATGGCGACATGGCCACAGGGGAGCAACATCGAGCTGCCGCAGGGACCGTATCCTCATCCTTCCTCCAGTGAGAGGGGACAAACATCCGCTTCCAGTTTTTTTTTGGAGACGTGCGTTTTCTCCTCCTAGGTCAGGCCACCACAGTTGCGCGATCATTGAAGCTTAAGGTTAAGTTTGGGTTTAGACTTAGGTTAAGGCTTATGCTTACACATTGGCTTATGCCTAAGCCTATGATTGGGCCTAGGCTTAGTCCTAAGCTTGCTCCGAGCGAATGAACGGCGTCTCAATTTTAGGTGACCTGACCCCAGGAGGAGAAACGCTACGCACCCTTTTGTTGTTCTCAACCGGCATTGCCCTAGGAGAGGGCTTAATTGTATTGTATGTGTGTGCAAAGGTAAAAAATGTGCTGAAGATTGAAGAGCATAATGCCAAACACAAATTAAATTTGGAAAAGTTTTCAATTCCCCTAGTGTGGGGGAATGATAAGATAGAGCCCCAGGTGGTTGTGGCATTGTATGCAGAAACATTGTGAAAATATGCTAACTTGTGAAACTGCCCTCAAACCAGCGCATATAATACCTAGCAAAAATGACTCTTGCAAGTTAGTTTTTGTTGATAACTAGGTCGTAAAACTGACAACTCATAACTTAGCATTCTTGTGGCCCTTGCAAAGATGACAGAGGAGCACGAAATTTGCTCAGAAATAAATCCGAGAAGGCTACGTACGATCACTTCCCACTCGTGGAGAAACTGGATAATGCCTACCCATTTTTTGAACTTTTTTGCGGATTTTTTTGTATTACATGCACAGCTGAATTTTTAGAAATTTGTCGAGGCTGCGTCTACTGTAGGAATGCGTGCAGCTGCAACGACACTTCTCTCACAAACCGCGTTCCTTGAAGTGGAAGTGGGAGAGTTCCTGTTCGAAGGATACAAGGATCCTTTCCTTGATAAGGTCAGTCAAGCATGAGCCAGGCAGAACAGCCATTACTCTCGTACTCTTTTACGACAGAAGAGCTGGTTTCAAATATGCACCGAAAAAACTGTTCTAATGGCGGAATCTCAGTGAATCTATTTCAGTTCTATTCTGTCTCGATGTTACGATGCCATTATTGAATCCACCTTCGGAAATATTGCATCTTCTTTTATTTTGAGCAATTCCTCAACGGTAGTTGCAATAGGCAAGAGATCCCGTGGGTGCATTTTAAAGGAAGCGGTTACGATAAAGAGCGGGCGCATTGGGGAAGCATATGCACCACCCTAACCAGATATTTGGCTGCCAAGGAAGCGAGGGGTGGCGCTTCCCGACCGGAAGGTGCGGGTTTAATAAAAGCATGCTCGTACTCTCCGCCCTCAAAAGCGGCTCGCCCACTAGTTCCTTCTTGACTTGGACGAGCCGCATGACCAGCAGCGGCGAAATGGAGCATCTTGATTGAAGTGTAGTTTGGCATGGTGCCACTTAAAGCGTTGCGGTGACTAGTCCTAAAAACATACATCCGCTTTCTGAGTCGTTTACGCTGTCGGAGTAAAAACCACCAACCGAAAGGGGTTCCCGTTTTGCGCTTTTCTGATGGATTTCTCTGCTTTTTTTCGCCCCCGTGGCGTTCCATTGAGCATCACCAGGTTTCCAGTAAACCTTCTTACAATCTATCGTATCGCTGCATCTGAGCTGTCAGAACTTGCCGACTCATAGTCTTTCTCCGTCCTCTGCAACTGTAGCAACAGCGCAATCAAATGGTTGCTGCTGCTGGACCCCATTTGACTTATCCAGCTCTGTGACAAGACAAGATGGAATTTTTATATGATATTCATACTAATCATGAGCTTGACGGCGGAGACACCAAATCGAGTACCTTTCTTCTTCGGCAGCCCGATTACGTTTCCGATTTTAACCCCTGGCGACCACGCGTTGCACCTGAGCATTTTTAGATCTTTCTCCAGTAGTCATACATTAAAAAAACTGTTATTAATCGATGAACCCATTGTTTTGCTATAGTCCGATAGTGTATGCGATTAGCTTCGGAACACAAAAAACGCCAAATAAATTAGGCCAAACGAGTGTGGTCCACTTGTAGGCCAAGCTGTCTTCTCAGTGTTAAAGGAATCTTCCACGGAAAAAGCTCCGCCTCATTACCACAGAAAAACGATACCATTAGGCCCTAACCCCCGGAACATAAGCGTTAGTTTCGATAATACTGATCCTACACACAAGACAAAATGATCACTCTTTCCGTGGAAGATTCCTTTAAAGTCGGCGTTCTATTGTTTGGAAGCTTCTTCTCGGATTCGTAACTCTTCGGCGATGAATTCATTAGTTCAGTGAAGAGTACATGAAGGTATAACCATACGCTGAATTGCGAGCGTTTTCAGGTGTGCGAAATTCCTTTCATGAATTTCGTCTGCGATTCGATTCTTGACCTACCGGATCGAATTGGGATGTTCTATGAGGTGCTTTCTTCAGGATTCGTTATCCTCTTTCCCTCTCAGCTAGTTTTTCATTGAAGGCGAACAACACAGCTGATGGAGTTTATGAGATCCACGACGGCGTGGACAATCCTCAGGATCTCGGTAAAATCGAAACATGGAATGGCAAGAAATCAGTTGACCCTTCATGGTATAGCTTTCGTATCTTTATTGTTGCTTTTCTACGTAGTCGAACCCACAGAACACTTGAGCCATCTAAACAGTCCAAACACAGGCTTCTGTTTTTCCAGGTGGTCCAGTGATAATGCGCGAGCGAATTCGTGGCACGAAGGAATGCTGTTCCCTCCGTTTTTGAAAAAATCGGACAGGCTGTACATATTCATCAGCCAGCTGTGCAGGTAGAGTTTTTCACTATTGTTGTCTCACCCCTCCCTCACCCCTCCATTGTCATCTTTGACATCTTGAAGCCCATGCACCCTTTGTATGGGCTGCAGTGGCCCACATGGGGCCTTGAAGTCCATACTTTGGAAAAAATAATTTTTCGTTCTACTCTCCATTTCCTTCGCTGAGGTCTCTCACTTGACCATATAATGGATCCTTGGTTCCAAATTGTATGTTAAGATTCTTGAAACTTGCACTGACGTTTCACGTGGCCGCAAAACGTGAAACGTGCGCGGCTTCCAATGTGCTGATGTGTGTGCCGCATCTACAATGAGGTAGCTCAGGGAAATGGCCAAGTCAACCATAGTTGTTAAATTTTGAGCGGTCGAATGACCACCCCTTTTAACACTTTGACAATCTACACCACACAGCTCATATATATAGGCTGCTTGCCAACAAGCCGGTGAGCATCTTACAGCTTGAGTTGCCAGTATTGGGGTTCCCAGTACCATTTACTTTTATTTATTTATTCAGTTGGGTTAACTGATTTGCATCATAAGTTTTCCCTTTTTGATTCATTTGTGAAGATACTAGGGATCCCACGCAGTGCAAAACATGAAACCGTGAGCTCCAAGAGCGTCCAAGATAGGTTACCCTCATGATATTTCGAGGTGCCGAGCCTGGCATGAGAGAAATCATTGATTCTGAAAATAGCTGGTCATCGGTCTAAATTTTTAACATTGTTCGTCGGTTCGGTTTGGCCACCCATTTAAAGCTTTTCCCATATGAAAGTTATGCACCTATGAAACACTCATTAGGAAAGGTCAGGAGGTCGATCTTGCCGGTCGCAATCAGATGACTACCTATTTTTACGCTGGTATTGAAGTTCTGAGCTCAATTTTCCCTTCGAAAGAAGTGTAACGAATTTGCATTCACGCCACAGTTAGGATTTCGTAGGATTGATTCCTTGACAATAAAGGGTGGGAAGGGGTTGCTAACGTGAGAAAAATCTATTATAACTAGCAAAAATGTGGCCCGATTCGCCCCTAACTCACACGAATCACTGTATTTTCTCAACCCCCAAAAAGCTTTGCTCTTCTGCTCTTTTCAACAACTTAACTAGCAGGTCTTTAATCAAGTCAATTCACTACCGCTCGCTGTTCGAAGAGTTTTGGCCCATAAGTTCCTATCACCCCTTTATTTGCCCACGACCGTAGGCCGTCCGCGCAACAGTGTCAGACCGCGTTCCTACAAAATCAATGGTGATATTCGTGTTTAAGGGCCAACTACTGTTTAGTGGCAAGGTTTTTAGTCATCGAGTCCTAAGTCGCTATACCATGGGGCCGCATAATTCCCGTTATGTTTCCGTTCATCAAAACCTTTTCTTTCGTGATGGCTACCACAACCTTTTTCTAAGTTGGTTTAAACTTGAAGCGCTAGGAGTAATTTAAGCCTGTGAAACACGACAATCACCTCTTCAATCCGCTCTCCTTCTTGACCAGACCTGCTCGCCTTGCCGTAACAAGGTATGCTTCGGTGAATAAGTTCAGAAGGTGGATCATTCGAAAAATTTTCGTCAAGAGAAACGTTTTGACAGCCGTTCTATGTGGACATTTGTTCAGGTCCATATGGCTCGAATTCGAGAAAGAGGTGGAGTACGAAGGCATACCGGCTTATCGCTTCATAGTTCCTCCTGACGTGTTTGATCCAACTATCCCTGAAAATGATGGCTTCTGCAATCCCACTGACAAGGTAAGGCACTTTACTGGGAGTCTGTAGGAATTGTTGTTTATTTGAGCAACTGGTGGTTTCAGAAGTTCTTCGAATCACAAAACGAGACCGATGACTGCTTTCCCAAGGGACTTCTGGAAATAAGCAAGTGCCAGCGGAGTGAGATTTTATTGTTTTCATTCAAAGATACTCCGTCATAACCTAATATTGATGGAAATCAGCTTTCCTTTTCTTTCTTTTCTCTAAATTTTCCTTAAATTACTTGCAACGTTCTGCTATCCAGGTCCGCTCACACCAACTAAGCTTTTCACAGGCCATTACATACCCTCCCCTTCAAAAAGCCAGAAATTGTGCGGTGCAGACCATACACCACAAGTGACGACGGCCTCAAAGTAAATCTGGTTAGTAGTGGTTCATAGTGATAGCTGATTTTTAGTAAATGATAGTTGTAATTACTGTCAACTGATCGAATACAACTGTAACAGGTTAATCATTTCATTGGCAAAAACATTTGCATTTTCTGGAGGCCGTCGTCACTTGTGGTGTATGGTCTGCACCCGACACTTTCTGGCTTTTGAAGGGGAGGGTAGCAAAGCGGTCAAGCTGTGGTGCAACATCAAATCACTCGACCGAGGGAATCGTATTTGCGCTTTTGAGAGGCGCAAGGGTCGTATTGGGAGTGATATTATGGTAGTAGTGGTGTGACCCCCGCCCCCAATCCCCCTTGACGCTGGTTTGGGCAGCCGGTGGGAGGAGTGGGCCTCGTGTCGATTGGTCATAGGATCGAATGCTACAGGAGCCATCATAGTTGTTGAGGGTGTGGGAGTGGTGTGGGGTGAGGTTGTGCGGGAACCACTGAGGCTAATAGTAGTGCTGGGGCTGTATAGAGACCTTCTGGTATGAGGGCCGTAAAAAGGCTGGAAAAGTACGACACGACGGTTTGACCTGGTGGCGGCGCCGCCATAACAGTTACTATGGTAGTACCTACATACCTAGCAGTAAACTTGGCGCAGTATTCGCAATACGGGTTGTTTCCCAAGCTAATTTTCATTGATTAGGAGATGAATCTGTTCCCATATAATAAAGGTAAAGAAGGATTGCACGAGAAGAGCGAAGCTCTGAGAATGGGAAACTTACCTAGTGGAGAGACAGAGGGACCCCATAATGGTGCGGACCAACAACCGCAATCATCCATCGAAAGGATATTGTCTCCAGCATCTGGCAATTAGCCGTGTCCTGTTGGCCGAACGTCCACGACACGTAGAGAGCGTTGGCGTTGAAAAGAGCACGATGAGGGGTCGCATCAATGGCGAAACAATCAACGGCAAGGGAGTGTTCCATTTCTCGGTTGCGAGCTGTTTCACCATGGCTTTCTTCTTTCATTTCTGGTTCAGCGTAAACTATCCTACCTTATTCGCAAAACGTCGTAGCAACCTTCTCATCGTAAGCGCTTCAAAGAGAAATTTATGCCAGTGAATCCTTAAAAGAGGCCCATTATGCTTCTTGCAGGTCAACCTCCAATTATGATCTCACTACCGAATTTCAATTTTGCCCCCGATGAAGTGCGACAATCTGTCAAAGGACTCAACGATACCGATCCCGAGCGAGACATTATCCTTGTCGATATTGAGCCTGTAAGTTATCACGTTTGTTGTCTAGTCCCGTAGAATTACATAGACCATTACTCCCTTATTTTGTTTTAGTACTACATAGGTGTCATAAGGGGCATCATGAAAAATGTCTGGCTGATGGTTTGAAGATGGGTTTGTTAACATATTACGCCAAGAAGCAATATCATCAAAATCTCTACAATTTTGAGTAGAGTTATGTTGCTTAATTTCAGCGCTTGGGTGCTGTGCTTCGCGCTCATCGGCGGTCACAAGTGAACATCGAGATGTGGAAGGGAAAGGATCTCGTCTTCCCGTAAGTAGGAGTGCTTTTCCTACTGCACCTTTAGCTATGACACTCTGAAGCGCAGAAGCAAAGGATTGCTTCTGTCTTGTGTTGATCATCCCGCTTGCCAACACTATTTAAAATTCCTATAATAGTTTTTCTTCCAAATAATCATAGCTAACTGCGCCAGCTGATACCACAGCACGTATCTTAAGGGGTGATTTTGCCGCTTCCCATGAAGTTCTCAGCTCTTCTCTAACTATATTCTTGCTTTAAAGGAGGAATTCACGATTAGAATGAAGGTCGAAGAAAGGGAAACTGACCTAGTTGAGGGACCCACGGACCTCCTGAGGGTGCGAACTGACGCGCAATTCGCATGGAAAAATTTGACCTCGGCGACCTATCATGCCTCAAAGCTGGCGGGTCCGGCGATCTCCGCCCACCGATCATCTGATCACTCGCCGTAGTTCAATACGTGGCGAGTGATTAGATAGCTGAGAGAGCGTAGTGTTGAAGAGGGCACAGCGATGAGAGTCGCATCAATGCTCGAATCAACGGGCAAGGAAGGGGTACCATTTCTCGGGTTCTGGGCCGTTTCTCATGGTTCTTCCTTCTTTCGTGTACCACTCACCATCCCTAGGTTAATTTGAAATGGGTTGCTTTTTCATCGTGAATTCGTCCTTTAAATCGGATAATCCGTCCTACCACATTTATGACCCATCACTATTTTATCACCAGTTCACTAGAAAAACTATGGACTCCTTTCTTTATATTTTTCCAATAATGCGGCATGAAAGTGGTGTGAGTGATTTCTGCGTTTATACTTACTCTAAAAGTCTACCCTATTCAGCGTGCCCCTTCAATCCTCCCCATAAGAAGAAACGACACGTTGTGATGTTCTAAAGAAGTGATTATTAGAATTACTGTTAGTTGGAATGTTCAAGCCCGTCTCGGACCAGAGAAAAAGCATCAATAGTGATGCTTTCCTTTGGCAATCGACCTACCACTAATTTCAGAAACATCACGATTACCACTCCCTTCGAGTATTTTACGTGAGGTTATACAGTCACCATAGAAGCCTCTTGCATTGGATCACTGTCACTTTCTCTTTCAGTGCACTAAGACTATCTAGTGAAGCATTCTTTCGTAGATATTCCGTATAGCAGAAAAACACGTAGAAATTTTCCTTCATCGAAAACCTGAGCTCTTTCACTGTTAGTCTTGCTTGAACTTAAGGTTTTACCATCCATGTGATCGAAAATTTTCAGCGTCAATCTCAACAAGACCCGATCATCGTTGATTCCGGTGCTGATCATTCATGAAGATGCCACTGTCGACCTCGACACCCTAAACAGTATCAGAAACGAGTTAATTCGAACAGAATGGTGGGCCCATTCGATCGCAACCGCTATGGCCGGTGCAGGATTAGCTGTCATCGTCATTGCTGCAATTTATGCTCTCTTCAAGGTATGAAAATCCACTAATTCTTGTATTTCTTCGGATTATTGGTTTTTTCCCCCCCCCCCCCCCCAAACCCATTGTTCGCATGCAACACCTAACTCCGTCGCGACCGGGACGCGGCGGGATTGCGCAATAGCAGGCGAGTCGGGAGATTTTTCTTCAAAATTTGAGTAGATGGAGATTTCCCCTGCCCAGGGCCGGTGAGGGTATGAAGATTCTTTTCAGGAAAGAAAACTTTCCAAATTCCATTTGAAACACGGCAGCCACCGGTGGATACCATTGTCCCAAGTGAGATCTTTGTCAGCCACCGGTGGCTGCCATTGTCACGAATGGGTTAAAGACACCGTCCAGCGAATTAACGCTAAGTTTCTACAGTTCTCCTTTCCCTGTGTGGTGGACCGGTCCCCGAGCACACGGCGTTGCTCTTTCATGCCTTAAATTTGCGTCACAGGGTCTCGTGATGCTCGGAATCCCGTTCTGTTCTTATGCACGCCTCTAGATTGAGCCACACGCTATCCCTAATGCACACCTCGAGATTGATGCCACGCTGCCGTCTGCGTCTTTCTTACCTCTGTCCTATTTCACACCCTTGCTGCCGAAACCTCTCGTTTGGGTACACACTTTCATCGGCCTGCACTCCTCTGATGGCAGCAATCAACTGCTAAAGGGGTGTTATTTTTTTACTTCCGGTGGTTCTTTTGATTTTTTGCACTAGTCGACCTAATAGCTCCTACTGTTTCATAATTGAATCCCAATAGCCAGACCCTGCTGTCGCGCAAAATACCTCTAAGCCTTCCGCATGGTGTTGATCAAATTGAGTTTCAATTCTCAATACTAATTTTAGGAGTGTGCATTGGAACCTTTCTAACATTTTTATTTAAGTCCAAATTATTGCGAGGAGGCAAATCCGACTCAGTCTCACCGTTACCCGCTTACGAACCACGAGAATCGTCGAACGGTAAAGGAACCTTTATGTAGAAGTAGCCCAAAGATCCACTCCAACGGAAGTCTGGACAACGGATAATTAGCTCTGGTTTTGAAGGTTTTGCAGTTTCAGTCGACTAACCCAACTAAATGGAATTTTCGACATGTGTCTTTAACCATTCTAACTCAATTACGAAGCCTTGTCTAGCTTTATTTCTTGTTATTGACTTGTAGTCCTATTGTAAATTCAATGTTGAATCTCTTTTTCTTGAGCTACTTGATATTTTGCGATCTTCTTAGCTCTCCCAAAAGTACGGTGGTTAGTACAAATTCGTGTAATTGTACGCTCTCTGCTCCTCCCTGTTTTTTGTTCCTGTACGGGTATTACAGAATATCACTCAGCTGTCTGCTCGTGTCTTACTGTATATAATTATCTTGAATAAACCTTTCAACTCTATCGCACTTTTTGTAGGTATGTCTATTTATATCACAATGCTTGAAATTTCTTTTCCAGCCGTTGGTCCTCTTTTGAACAGCTGGGCTTCGAGCAAACGAGTGGAAAATGTTGAACAAATCACTCATTAAAGCAGAACAGAATCATGTTCGACGTCAGTGGTATAATATTGCCGTAGAAGCCTTGATAGAATACGAAGAGACAAAAAAGTCGGTTTGGCCAAAGCGCACTTCCCCAAATATTTCGTCGGGCAAGGTGCCGCTGTTGATGGAAGTTTTATTTCCTTTTATTCCATTTATTTATTGGAGACATGAAGAAGAGTTCACGTGTAGAATCACATAAAAGTAATAAAGTCGCAACGTAAAAAGAGGACGCTGTTTGGATGCATGTGCATTAAAAATGTTTAAACATTGTAACCGCCTGTATACGAGTATATT
The DNA here is from genome assembly GCA_036418205.1 of Ostertagia ostertagi. Taxonomy (NCBI): domain Eukaryota; kingdom Metazoa; phylum Nematoda; class Chromadorea; order Rhabditida; family Trichostrongylidae; genus Ostertagia; species Ostertagia ostertagi. Next base: position 1,881 of record MU883539.1, on the reverse strand, counting down.
GCGCCTTTTTTATGTCTATTGAACACTAATTGTCATGGGTAGTTACAACATGTTTCATCAGGATATACGGTGTTTTTTTCGTGCTGGAATGAGTGCAAACACATCAGGAGCATTGAAAAATGCCGAATAAATCAGATAAAACTACAATCTTTGCTTGAAATCGTGCGCTACATGGTGGCGCACGCGGTACGCAATGTGCATATTAAAGAAGTGCGGCCAACAAAACCAAGCAAAAACAAAACATAATCATATGGAGAGAAACGTGCTGCTGCTGCATGCATGCTGTAGACCTGAAAGATCAGTTGTAATCACAAGAGGTAGATGCTGAGTAAGTGGTGGTGCTGAGTAATGTGTAGTAAAAACTAATCTTTAGGGATAAGCCTCTGAAAACCAGCCAGCGGGATAGCTTTAATACGTTTTGACTAAAGAGTTTGTTGAAATTTGATATGGATCAGATAGCGAAACGCTGGAACTTGACCGGAGTCTCATTGTCAGAAACCAGCATCCTGAGTTAACATTCCCCCTCCTAGTGTTTGATTTACCTAAATCAAAGAATTCTGACAAGGCTAGGTTAGATCTTCTCGAAATTTTAAGGTTTACGATGAAAAAGTAGCTCATTGGAAATAAGGGTAGAGGATGGTCAGTGGAAGCAGGAAATGAAGAAGAAACCATGAGAAACGGCCCAGAACCCGAGAAATGGGACCCCTTCCTTGCCCGTTGATTTCCGCATTGATGCGACTCTCATCGCTGTGCCCTCTTCAAACTAACGCTCTCTCTGATCAGATAGTCGGTGGGCGTTCCGGGCCAATTGCGCCAAAGAGAAAGGCCATGCTAGATCGCCGGGGCATATCCTTCGATGCGAATTGCGTGTTGGTCCGCACCCTTAGGGTCCGCCTGTCTCTCCACTAGGTAAGTTTCCCCTTCTTCGACCTTCGTTCTTATCGTGGAATCCTCCTCTAAAAATCATTACATATCGCTGATTCAAGCGCCTACATGATAAACTACCAGTTTCCTCTAGTGGGTACCACTTCCGGATAGGGCGATATCTTTCTCTTTGTAGGAGGAAAACACCACAGCACCAATCAAGTGTTGGGCGAACAGAAATCTTATATGCTCGTAGTATGGTGCATGATTCTTTGAAGTTTCACGAAAAAATACTCTTTAGATGTCCCCAATAAGCGAAACCAGACCTTCCATTACTGCCCTCACCGTCTTCAGGATATGACGTCTTTGCCATCGCCGTCGAGCTCACATAATTTCTTCAATCAGTTCACTGATGAATAGTTTCCTGGAGACAGCAGCTGTGATTGTGCGAGACCCCTTCGAGCAGCGTTTCAGATGACGTCGTAATGGTCCACGATCGTCGAGAATCTTGTTGATCTCGAACCTTGCATCATGTTCCCGTGGCAGATCTTCGAGTAGAAGGCTGTCATGAAATTGTTCAATAGATTCAAAAAGCTATTCAATCTGCAGAAATACCATATTATTGGATCCGACACAACATTAGGTGTAACAAACTGAATACAGGGTGGCGAAAAATTACGTGCGCCATAAAAAACGTCCTAACTTCATTTTTGGTCCATAAAAATTCGAAGGAAATTAATTTTATAAAACAGCAAACTCTAACATTCAATAATTATAAAAAAGTATCGAAGTGGCCGCTGTCAGTTTTGAAAAAGATCTGAATATTGGGTTGATCCATAATTCCTGGCCGAATTTTTTCAGAATCAATTTTCTTCATGTCAAATTAGTGTCATTACGAAATAAGTTAGTATGTTGAAGGAGGCATCAGTACCTTAAACTAGGATGTTCCAGAAGGTCAAAGGGCAGTGGAATAAGTAAGTAGGGATCGAAATGGATCAACGACCAAAGCAGGCGATT
>MU883537.1:0-20644 GCA_036418205.1 Ostertagia ostertagi | reverse complement strand
AAATTTTTTTGCTGTTTTTTGGAATTTTTGGAGTTTTTTCGAATACTTTGTGAACTTTTGGAATTCTTTTGAAATAAATTTTGGTGCCTCTTTGTGTTATACAACATTTAGGTCCTGATGAGGCTCCGGGACAGCACAATACTACGAGAACTATGAAATGTTTTTGGTTTATTGAAGCATCACATTTTTTGAACTTCTTTTGCTCCTGAGATTTTCTTTTTGAAAAAAATTGGATTGAAAATTTTCTTCGAAATGATTCTTGTTTTTTACCGTCATCCACGATCAACAACAAGTGAGCCTTTATTCAGCCATTTGCTTATCAGTCCTGCTCTGCATGATGCTTTGATTAGACGACCAACTATCGTGCCAATCAAGGGTGAAAATGCAGTTGGAGAGGCTGCATTGCGTCGGTGTCTCATGCCAGAGATAATTCCAGCTTCAAGATAAAAAAAATTGATAATGCCATTTCAAGTGGTTTTTCGATAATGGCCGGTTAAATGTCGCAAATCCTATATATCCTACGCATTTCTCCACACGTGCTTAGGGGTCCATCCACCCTGGAGCTCTTTCTCTTCTTCTTTCTTTCGTCTCTTTCTTTGCTCCATCCGTTCGAGTTTGATCAGCCGGTCCTTTTTTGAAAAATCAACTTAAAATTGGCGTGTTACAAATACCTATACATAAATACCGTTGAACGTAGCGTTATCGATGCTTTTATCTTGATCCTTAGCGTTAGAAAGGCAGAGCACAATGAGTGGCCACTTTCAACGCCACTTTTAGCACAACTGACATTAATGCAGTTAGCCTCAACTTGAATGGCATTTTCCCAACCGTTACTAGTGTGCTTCACTTTTCAACCTTTACTCTGATCTTCTGATGTTCTTTTCGCCGAAATCTTATGACTGAGCAAGTGAAGCAATCGTTTTCTGTAAGACGAGTACGATAGTAATGTGTTAGAACATATAAAGTTATCTATTCACCTGGGACCTTGTTTTTATCTAATCCTGCGACCTCAACGATTAGTTGAAGGCACATTCGTCTAGAAAAGGTGAAGGCTGTTGTATCCGAGAATGTGTGCCTATTTGTGGTGCTTCAAGAAATCAGAGAAAGCTAAAAACTGCTAAGAACTCTTAAACCACATTGCGCGCCGGGCGTGTGGGCGGGGTTTGCGCTCTGCCCCGGAAAGGATTCATTAGTTAGCTCTCTTTATTGATATGATAGAAATTCGTAGACCTCGCCCATTACCTGCAATGTGTTTCCTTAAGGACCTTTACCTTTGTTTTGCTTTTCTTCATCTCTTCTGCACCGTTTCTCGGAAATACTTCCATTTTCGGAAGCAATACACACACCCATTCAATCGCGGAATGTGCCTTCGAAGGCGCGGGACTCGTTCAAATTGGGATGTTGTTTCGTTCGAAAATTAGACAGGAAGCGCGAATGAGTATCCGTCAGTGGAAAAAAGCTAAAGCAAACAGAAACAGTGAGAGTTTCTCTTGTGAAGTGACCGTAGCGACAGCGCTACGAGGAGAAGGAAAACATGGAAGATAAGGTTGTATGCGAGAGCGCGCAGACTACATGTTTGCTTTGATTGATAAGGATAGCCAGCGGTATGAGGCGATTGGCTCGGGCCTTTCACCGGGTCGCCGAAGAGAATGTGAGTGTGTATGTAAGTGTATAGATACACTTATAACTACCTCTGTGCATGAGCGTAGCCTGCTACCTCACTCCAAAGGAACAGAATTTCTCTAAGGATCTAATAGCGACCCATGCCTTTACATACGAATGGCGTTGGGTTCATCTTAATTCTCTACTACTGATCAAGGCTCCTTCTGTCGAGCTGTAATTATTTGTAAACTTCTGTTTTCATGAGAATCTTCATCCACCGAGGCTAAGAAGAACACGTTCTCACACACAGGAGAGCAACGGATGCATTATATAATTGATGCTTAAGAGTGTTATCGCGGCCAGGGTAATGGATTGCGAAGACCAATGATCATGCCTACGCTTGAAGCGATGCAGTGCCGAAGAAGGAGCTCTCGATAGAAATTGCCCGCATTACTAGCTTAGAAGGCCATGAGAAGAATGCTAAAATTCTGATTCAAGGAAAGATCACACAGGGGTGTGTATATACTGCGTGTTACACGCAGCGAGTGCTGGCCCCTGAACAAGGATCACGAAAGGCAGCTTCACTCCGCTGAGATGAGGATGCTGAGATGGGCCTGCGGCTGGACGCGACTGGACAGGGTCAGAAACGAGGAGGTCAGAGCGGTCATGCAGACTGCCCCTGTCCAGCTGAAGGTACGGGAACAGCGTCTGCGATGGTATGGGCACGTGCTAAGGAGGCCACAGGACCACCCAATAAGGAAGCAATGGACTTCGAAGCGCAAGGCAAGCGACCGCGAGGTGCCCCAAAGAAGAGGTGGAAGGACGTAATCAAGAAGGACCTAAGTGAAATCACGGCCACAGCAGAAGATGCCCTAGACAGAGCGAAGTGGCGACGACTGATAAAGACAGCGGACCCTGCGACTGCGCGGGACTAACGCTAGGGAGAAGAAGAAGAAGAAGAACATTCTGTCGTTATAAAGAATGTGAATCTTCAATTATTTAATTCAAAGGGCTCTAAAACTTTTTACAAAAGGAATTGCTAAAGTGTGTGAGTGCAAAAGTTTTGCATAAGTTTGGGCTTTTTGGCCGGAAAGCCTGCGTTTTTGCAAACACACTCACACATTTTGCAATTTCTTTTGTAAAATACGGTCTTTTGGCAGAGTTCTTACATTGTTTTTTTTACCGACGTTTCAAATCCGAATGAGCGCCTTCGCGGACGGATTACAGCACTAGATACCCAACAAAACTAAGCGAGTTACATAACATATTCCATTTTCATAAGGTTTGGTTTTTTAATTATTTTTTGCCGTTTATGGCAGTGTCCGTGCGATTGAAACTAGAGTTGTTGTCCAGCTTTGTGTCAGGTAGATTTTACCTGTTTTTTGTAGATTTCTTGTAGGAATTTCTTTCGCTCAGCTTTTGTTGTGATGCTGTGTAGTGTACAAAACAGCTCTTGTAAAAGCTCAGCAAATGAATAGGCTAATGAAAAAGTAAACACTCTCCAGACCTTCGTTTCCGCTTTCCTAGCATTTCAACCTGAAAGGCTTACATCCATCGCATTTGCCTTTTTTACCCACAGCTTAATATATAATTGAGAGCAGAGCAGTAGGACAACCAAAAGACTCTTTGCCATCAGAAAAGGTCTGTCACAATATTGCTGAAATGTCTCAGCACATGTTAGAAGAGAGCCCCTGTTCTTACGCCTGCAAGGGTATGTGAGCAGTCCCGGAGACAGCTTCTAGCTCGGCATTGAGAACCCTGCTCGGACCAGACCGATGACTGAAACAAGGTCGTCATTGTTCCAATCATTGAGCTCGGAGAACCGCGTGGAGCGCGAACCTTGCACCATAGGCTCCCGTGGCAGAATCTTTTAGCAAACTGTGATCTATTCGTTTGATAGAGAAAGCCTAGTGGAATGCTTCTGTATTCCTAAGTCTTTAGCTTTGCAGGCTCTATGGCTTCCAGGTCGAGCTGAAAGTGAGCCAATAATGTGATCTCACACCTAAGTTATGACTACAGAAGCATTTCAACAAGTACGCATGAGGTCAAGATTTATGGAATGCCAAACATGGAAGAGAAAACTTTTCTATCGCCGCCGCCCCCTGTATTCAAGGTTCACCAAGACTTCAAGTCGAGACTGCTTCGTAGGGCATTTCAGTGGAGGAGTTTCATACTTCAAGTCATTTTAGCACGAAGCTTTAGTCAACAATTTTCTTGTGAAGCGCTAGATGGCTCTGCCACTTCCAATAATACGCTGGTTACTGGGCTTAGCCGTGCTTTAATGTAATAGCGCCATTTCCAGCAGTTTCGCTCACGTAGGCTGCTGGGTAATCTGTAGTGTGACGACTATTTCATAAATGCTGGGAACTCTTCTGATTCAGCATTGATGGAAAAACATTGAAACTCGTGATTCACTTATTCGCCTGAATTGCCCAGTGGTCCATTCGGAACAAAAGCATTGACACACAACGTTTATGACGAACATTGCTTTCGAATCAAAGAGTGGTCGGAAGTGGTGGCACGTTTCATGTATTGATCTTTTGTTTCTTATTGTTACATATTATTTTTTGTTCTTTCCGTTACTTATTTTGAAGTTGTAGCTCCTTTAGTATTCAGTCGGGTGATCTCTTGGCTTGCTTTCTTAAGCTTTGGTGTAACACCTTGTTTTTGTTTACTCTTCAATCCTTCGCAGATATTGCGTCCCGTAGCCGCGATCATTACGCTGATGCCCACATTTCGCGTGGATTTCATTTTTCATTTCGTTTCCTTTCTTATCCGCCTTCCCATCTCCAAATAAAATGGGAGTGAAAGTGCCACCAGGTTTTGAAGGTGAACTTCCATCATGCCATCGATTATTTTCTACCTTTGGCATGCTAGCCGTGTCGGACTTTTCATGAATGTGCGCTTGGGGGCTTGTTTGCTCAGTCGGGTCTCGTCACCCGTTACCTCCATTGCTTGTGTCAATTCATAAATGTTTTCACCCCTGTCACAAGATCCATCCGGTCGACAAGGGTGAATTGCAATTCATAGTTTCGGCGGCTTTTTGGAAGTTAATGCCGATGCACATTCACATAATCCGGTGTTGTTCGGCACCCGTCGCCGCCCTCTTACAACCTCTCGTCGTATTCGCAGAAGCACAACGGTCGACGACTACCGCCTGTCTCCATGGCGACGTCGGCTGGATGTGCAATTTGCTGCCGTCGTTTTACTTAGGAATCCCTCCATGTCTGCCCACATCACGTTCCTCGACAGGGAAACTGGTTTTGGGCGAGTTTTCGCCATCTTCTTTTGTCTGTGTACTCAATCCCTGAGCCTCTCCCTTCACACATCATTCATGCCAATCGATCACCGCCGATCTCGTAACTTCCTATTCGGCTAGCGACATTTATTAAAATTTTCGTAACTAGCCGCTCAAAGTCGCAACTTCATAAGAAGCATGGCTCATCCTTGGAATGATTCCTATTGTTCTTATTTGTGTTTGTCTTTTCTGCCGTTCGAGGTCGATAATGGAACTTTTCGGAGAATACAAGAAGAGAGAAGCTGGAGACTACTGATCCCTCTTGTACTGATAATTCTTGATGAAGTAATTGATGGAATTCTGGGAGGAGAGCGCAGGTCTCGTAGAGCTTATTGAATGTGGCAAGGGATAGAACTATAGCAATTTATGATGACCAACTGGACAATTGCGTATTAATATAACGTTGTTTGGCGTGCTCAGAAAAATATACGTAATTGAGTTAGGTAGAAGAATCGATTTACATGCAATCCATTTTTTGTTTCCAATGTTGACTAGCAGAATTCTCTTGACCTCTTCAAGGATCAGAAGATGGAACCCTGCCAAGTTAATGAACGGTAATTAGGGTTTTGTTGTATCAGTGGAACTACCAGAGTAATAGTATATGCATACATAGTTGAGTTGAGATTTCAAAGATTTATAAAGTTTATTCAAATTTAGCTTTGGTCTGATAGGTTCTAATTCCGGTCCTCCTTCTTCGCGCGGTTTTCCAGGCTAAATTATGCTTACAAGGGAAGGATGGTAGGTCGAAGTGGCCGTTCGAAATGAAATGTATACCTCCTGATGCGTCTCCAGACGCTGATTCCAAATCTGCCTTCCAAATCTGCTAAACGACTCTCCGAACGGAGTTATGAAGCGTAATAGCTCAGTGGTGATGGTCCGGGGTGGCAGGTAAAAGCTCGTAGGATCGGTTCCTTTGCAAATTGGTTGCTTTGCTTTTGTCTCTAGAAGTGTTGCGGACAAAAGCAAAGCAACAAACTTGCAAAGGAACCGATCCTACGAGCTTTTACCTGCCACCCCGGACCATCACCACTGAGCTATTACGCTTCATAACTCCGTTCGGAGAGCCGTTTAGCAGATTTGGAAGGCAGATTTGGAATCAGCGTCTGGAGACGCATCAGGTGGTATACATTTCATTTCGAACGGCCACTTCGACCTACCATCCTTCCCTTGTTAGTTAATGGCTACTCATTCATAGACATCAAGAGTAATTGTGAAGTGATGATAGTTGAACTAGCCCTCCGAACTTCCTCTGGCCGTTTCGAATATTATTTCTTTGAGTAAATTTGTTAGTTCTAGTGGAGACATAATTTTTTGAACTTCAAAAATTCACAGTAGGTAGCATTTCAAAGCTCAGAAAGGTTCTAATAAATTTATGTCAGCTCAAATACGGTGTTCGTATCCCATAATTCATATTTTCTAATAGTAGATTGCTATGAGGAAACGAAACTTTGGAAGGAAAATTGGCCAATTACAAATTACTGAAATTATACCCCTGCAAGGATCACCGTAAAGGTGACAATTTGTTGCAACCAGGATTCAAAGAAATATTTATTGTTGAAAAGAATTCATGGTACAGAACTGGTTACGCTATTCACATTTCAAATGCCCAGTCCAAGTTAATCGGTTTAATCGGCGGAAAACTGCTAAGTCCTCTGGTAACCAATTCTCGGTAGTATTCATGGAATTTCAATTGTTTGCCCAGGTTGAGTGCAGGGGGGGGGGGGGTGAGTGGTAGAAATGATAAAAGCGGCACCACCTTATGTATGGCGCGACAGATGTACTCGTAGACTCAGCTACCATTAAGTACTGTGGGCATCCAGATGGCACATATTGCTTCGGAGGTTCTAAAATACTTGAACCTTGGAGCGCACACGATCGTTGAATGGAAGCTAAACTCTCACGTCGTTCCACGTGTTGGCATCGAGGACCTTATGATGGGTGTTGTATACATTCAAAAGGTTCCAGAAAATGATCTATTAGGGTGTACATCCAAAAAAAAGTATTGCGTAGATAGTGTTTAATTCACTACGGTACGACAATAAAGTAACGGAAACCTGGCAGTAGACTCTGAATGAGACAAAGAGCTTTCATTCGATTGACTAGATCTTTCAAAAGACCCAAAAAGATCGAGTTTCAGGTCACCTAAATTGAGACATCACTCATTCCCATTCCGAAAGCATAAGTCGAAACCTCAGCCTAGACCCAAACTTAACCTTAGGCTCAATTATCGCGCTGGTGACTGACCTAGGAGGAGAACTGAACGTCTCCCTATCTTTCGAGGTGGATTTTTTGAAGAGACTTTCTCCGGCAGATTTTCCCTTTGACAAATGCATATAACGATGTGACTTGGTGGTTGATTACACACAAAAGAATTGGGCGCGCTGAATAGGAACAAAAGCACTGTCCACATCTGGTTCCCTGTTGAATGTATACAACTTATGTATACACACAACGATGTTCTACCTTTCCAGTAGGGAAATGACATACACTCATTACGACATTTTGTAGCTTTTTCTTGGACTTATACGGTTTCGATGTTATTATTCTTACTAGGGTAACAATAATGAAGCATGTAGCGCTGATCAAACCTACGCACTCTATTGAGAATCGCAATTGCACTTTAAAGCAATTCGGCAAGTACAATGAATTGCGTGGGCTAGTCGATGTTGAGGGTTTATCCTCCCAGACCACTAAATGACGCAGATTATGGAAGGTATGGTCGAATCGGCACTGGATTCGGCCAATGGTCAACCGTCGCATTGCGCTAATTTCAAAATCTTCAAGACTCAATTCTTGAAGGGGATGTCGCATACAACCCCATCCCTCCCCCTCCCCTCACCACCAACGGCCGATGGAATAAACACCGTCACTCGACCTGCCTTCACTTGACACACTTAAACTCCCACCCAAAACGTCCTCGAAAATAGGCGTAGGCGATGAAGGGCTGGGTATCCACAGTTTATTATACAGCGAATTCTATACGTTCCTCCCATTCTCTTTCATCGCCACGATCAGTTTGAACACCTCAAAATGAAGCCCTCCGTTGAAGAAATCCGACGGCTGTTGATCATGGCTCGATCTGTGCGCTCGATCAGCGGCACCACTTGTCGCTACATGACTTTTGCCAACATTATTGAGATAATAATGACAAAATACAAAATTATTGAAATAATAATGAAGTAACGTGACAGAATAGACACTTAGGTTTGTTATCACTTGAAGAAATTTTCTATCCACGTTAAGAACTCGTTTGGCTCCTAATTAGTCCCCGTCCAGCTCTATATTATGCTTTTTGTGGAGCGAATGTGTTGCAGTTATTTCAATGTTTCCATCTGGGGAAGTTAAAAAGTAAAAAAGTAGAGGTTACCTCTATGCAACGGCTGTTGGTACTGCCGTTCAAATGGCGGTTTTGGACATGCCTACCCAATGTTGGAGAAAACTCGCTGATGGAGAGCGACAGAGATTGGATGAGTGGTGATGTGGTTGGGGGCGGGGGGCCCCAAACCCTTTCCCATTTATATACGCAATCGCCAGTCGTAATACGAATCAAACGGGCTGGCTGCGGTAAGGGCACGCAATGTCTACATCACACTATAACACGTTCGGCGACCGTTTGGCTATGATGTCATACCCGCCTCTTCACCTGGAGCAGACTGATCTTTTATCTCAAACTCAGTTAGCAATTTTCCCTCTCCCACAGCGGTCTATCTATGTACATTACTGGACCCGAAAAACAATTTTTTTTCACTACTGATAATGAAAACACTGAAAGATTAATGTCCTATCGATGAGGGAATACGAAAAATGTTGAAGCAGTACGTGCACAACGGCGGTCGTCAACCCATTAAAAGTACTGGCTCTAATCTCGCTCGCTCTCGCGACAACGCCCATGGATTGGCGCCCGCAGACTCTCCCGCTACAAAACTCGCGATATCTGCGAAGGCATCTAGTCTTCCACCGCCTTCCCTCAGCAGCTCGACCCCCCCCCCGCACACGCACCACGCGCTCCCCTCGCGCTCTCAACACCCGCTCGCACCCCCTCACGCCAACCCCCCCCGCGCGCAGCCTCGTTTCTCGCTCCCACCACGCGCGCGACACATGCCCCCCAGCTGCTGACGTACGAGGTCACTAGGCCAACGGGTCTTATAATGAAAGATCATCGAATGAGCTACAGTCCTTGCGACTCGCATCAAATATGCGTTGCTCTATTTCAACACCAGCTTCATTCCTCGGCTTACGAATGCACCTGACCCCTCGAAACTACATTTTGAACGCAGTGACGCAGTAATTCCCACTCGTGCATGAACGTTTCACCCATCGACTCGGCCGATACCTTTCTCTACACTTCTCCTTCGACATCATAACATGAGGAGGAAATCCAGAACTTCACAACTACCGATACCTCCTTCTTGACTCTCTCACTCTTACCTCTGCTCTACTTCTCGCATCTCTTTTCATCTTTCCTGCTAGCCTCCTCACTCAATACGCCATACTTGCAAACGCGAACACTCTTAGAACGTCGAAGCCCTGCGCACCGCCGCGCCCCCGTCCCTGTGCCCACCGAAATAAATCCCCAGCTCAATCACACTCTCTCACGCCCTCCTCACTCGCCTTCTACCCATCCTCTCCTCTACAACCTTGAACAACCGGCTTCTACCCACGCAGAACCCTCTATCTTCAACATCCTCTCCATCAGCCCTCCCCGCTCTCAGCCGCGCACTCGCTTCCCTCGCACCTCCACACCGCTCTCCCCGTCCAACCTCCGCCCTCCCGCACCCGCCTCACCCGCTGCCCCGCCGCCGCTCTGCGCCATTCTTCTCCGCTCCCCAGTCGCCCTCCGCATCGCCCAGCTCCGCTCCTCTATCCGCACCCCACGACTCTCACGCCCACCACACTCACACACCCTAGCAACAGGAGCTGCCACGCTCCCCCGAGCGCCCGCCACCTCCCGCAGCCCCGCACCCGCTCGCCCCTCCTCTCCCCTAAGCCGCATGCATGCGCTCCCCGCCCTTAAACACACCTCGCACGCCACAACTCCCCCCAGCGCTACTTTCCCTAGCTTTTTACGTCCTCTTCTCGACACCACTCTCCTCTCTCATACCTCCCCCACAATCTTCCATGAATTCAACACACGACCCGCTCACTTGACGCGCTGCCCCCCCCCTCGCTCCCGCGCGCCCGCGTGGCAAGTGCGAGAGAAACCACATCCCCCCGCGGCCCCCGCCCCGCCCGCCCCCGCCGCCGGCCGCGCGCCCCGCGTTCCATCGCGGCCGGTCCCCCCCGTATGCTACTCGAAGATCCGTCTCCATTCGCCACCCTTCGAGTTCTGGGGGCCCCCACGCTAGACGCTATATCACTCCTATAAAAAATAGCGATTTTTCCACAGCAGCTCGCGATCAAAAGTGCAACATTTGAGTTGGGAGGGGGAGGATTACTCACACCTTGCGCACGCAGGCAAGCCCCGGGATTAGGTTGTATAGCAGGGAGCTGCTGCGAGTGAAAGTGTTAGGTACGTTAGGTACATATGTAAACAGCTCGTACCACCTTCGCCGCTCAAAATGGCGGAGATGGCGCTATTCGTTACGTACTCTTGCAACTATCGACCGTGCAACCCTCCTTGCCCACCGCGGTTATTGTAAGCATCGACGATGATGGCCGCTGCTGAAAGCAACGTGAATTACGACGAGGCGGCCAATACCACTACAAGATAAGTCATAAGACAGAAAAATGCAATTGATACGGCTATGTCAAGAAAATTCGTCCGAACACGCCCTTTCTCCATCCATAATGGAGTGCTGCTGAAAGAGGTGGCTTTGTTTGGACATGATCGGCGGTTTCTCCTGTCTTGTCTTTCTTTTCAGATCACTCCTAACCAAAACTTCATTATTGGACGCTCTTACACAACCATTTTATCCCGGGGCTTGCCTTTAATTGGAATCCAAGCCAGATCATCCTTACCTGTTCTCGCTCGGCCATTGTTGTCACGAACAACAAAGAATTCGATTTCGCCATCGCTACCTATTCCTTACTCCTGAATGCAGCATTAAGACTCCTCAGCAATTTTGAATGAGTGTTGAGTGCACGGCGCACTTCAAATCGAGGCTAGAACTGGGTCAAAAAGGTATTTTTGATGGACACTTTTGCTCTGTTGGGAAACAGAAAGTTGACCTGAAGCGGTAGAGAGTCCGGTCGAGCAATAGACCATGGAGCGAAGATTCAAAATATAAATTTCAGCTTCTTCACGACCGACCTCATCGCTTAGTGACACGAGTGGCGTCAGCACAATGAGCGTAACTTCAGGACAAAAGACGGTTTGTTTCTAGACAAAGCCTTTATTCCTCAAATAAATAATACACTACCTTCCAGAAAAGCGAAACGGAAAGCGCTAGCACTGATGGACCGTTGTCAACCGATTCACCGGTGAAGGAGCGGAGAACAGATGATGAATTAATAGTGACGCCGAGGTATCTGTAGAGAAGAATTCTTATTCCTGTGCACATACATGTATGCTATAAAGATGCCATCTTCACCTGTTTACCTCAACAACCTCAGCACTCGCAGTACCACAGCGTACAGTAGCGGTCAAAAGTGTTCGCCGAAACGCTTTTTCGTGCATTTCATTTCTTCCCTCCAGAGAAAGATCTGAAGATTAGTTTGAAGCCTTTCTTTCAAATATCTAAACTCTTCAATAGTCAAGGTTTCAAAGGCTTTGAAAGGCATGTCTTATTAATACTTGAAGGGCACTGTTTGAGTGAGAAAAATGGTGCACGAAAAAACGTTTCGGCGAACACTTTTGACCGCTACTGTATTCCTTCATTTTCAAGTGTTTCTGTTGTCCGATCGGCATCATCGAATGCTTCAAAATTGACGTCAAATGGGAGAGTGCGATCCGCGAACGTTTGTGCTTTGTGAATGCATGTGATAGACGAGCCGAAATGAATTTTTATTGATTTTCAAGTGAAACATTGCAAACAGTTCCCGATCGGCAGAGGAGTCCGGCAGCATATTACCCTGAAAGTACATACATACTGCGTTGGCAGTTTTCAAAAAAAGTCCAATTTTCCTATTTTTCATCCTCAAGCGCAATGTTGACATCCTACTTATTAATTCTTTATCAACCTGGTTTCGGCATGAGTCAAATGCTGTTTTCTCATCTGTCGTGGTGTAGGCCTAATCCCCTTTAGGGTGAGGCAAGAATGCTGCTGTCCAGATCAATCTATGCCGGGTAAATTTGGAATCTCCTATTAGGTTGGGCAAAAATTATCCGCAGATTTGCTTCTACTCATAAGTTTATCAACAAAACCAAAACAACAATTAATGCACAATAAACAAACGCTCTCTGCAACCATGCCTTTATCCCAGGCTTCATTGATTCTACGAGCAGACGCAGAAACCTTCCGGTTTCGAGCTCAGCTTGCACTCAAGTAGCAGGGGCAACCTTTTTTGCTAAGGTGTAAGCTCCATAGTAGAAGAAAATATACAAGTGTTACATCAAAACGTACAAGAGACTGTGCGCTTTCAGCCTGCCTCAACATCCTTCGAAACACTCGGGCAAAATGTCAAGAGCCATGAGCCTAAAAAATGGTAGAGTATGTTTGCTTCAAACCTAATATATGAGGCTCGAGTTGATGGCTCGTTGATACCCCTATAAAACTCACTTTATTCAAAATTTTTTGATTCACTGACCATACAAAGGGGCAGGGCAAAAAGGAAGAAACTTTGCCCGTGTCGCACTCAGCGATTTTTTTTCGTTAGATAGGTTGCCGCCGTTGACGGGTATCCTACAGCATAATATTATAATGAATTTCTCGATGAGTAGAAACAAGCTCACCTCCACTGTCCTCAATGTCTTCAGAAAATGACGCCATCTACCGTCACCGTTGAGCTCAAGAAGACCTACCGTGGTTGCTCCAGCGCGGTGATAACTTCTTCAATCATTTCGCTGGTGATAGCTTCGTGAGACTGTAGCTACTAATTGTGGCCAATCTCTTGAATTCCAATCCAAATGTAGAGGCAGTGTCTTTTTCATTGCACTTGTAGGTGTGCAATAACTTAGTGTGCGTGTATGGTGGATATCAAGTTCGAAAACGGGCATAACTTGCGCAAGTAAATGGTGACTTGCGGTAAGAACTCTTCTTCTTCTTCTCCCTAGCGTTAGTCCCGCGCAGTCGCAGGGTCCGCTGTTTTTGTCAGCCGTCGCCACTTTGCTCTGTCCAGGGCATCTTCCATCGTGGCCGCGACCTCACCTAGGTCCTTCTTGATACGTCTTTCCACCTTCCGCGGTCGCTTGCCTTGTACTTCGAAGTCCATCGCTGTTCTTATCGGATGGTCCTGTGGCCTCCTTAGCACATGCCCATACCATCGCAGACGCTGTTCCCGTACCTTCAGCTGGACAGGGGCAGTCTGCATGACCGCTCTGACATCCTCGTTTCTAACCTGTCCAGCCGCGTCCAGCCGCAGGCCCATCTCAGCATCCTCATTTCGGCAGAGTGAAGCTGCCTTTCGTGATTCTTGTTCAAGGCCAGCACTCGCTGCCGTAGAGCATCGCAGGCCTTACCACTGTCCGGTACACCTTTCCCTTTGAGCGCTCTGGAGCACCTTCGATCGCAGAGGATTCCAGTGGACTCCCTCCATTTCATCCATGCAGCGTTGACCCGAGCCTTCACCGCCTGATCCACACTACCGTCGGCTGCCAGATCGCTCCCAAGGTATCGGAAGTCCTCCACTCTTTCGATGGTCTCACCATGGCCGTCCACGATCGGCTCTGCACCCTCTTCGGAGCTCAGGAACTTGGTCTTCTTGACATTCAGCCGTAGCCCACCTTCTGCCAGGACTTTCTGCCATTTCTGCACCTTGGCTTGAAGTTCCTCTCTACTATCAGCTATCAAGGCGACGTCGTCAGCATAGAGGATAGTCTTCAGTGGTCCCTACATGAGTCCCGCATGACTCCATGATCCCTCGACCAGGCCATCTAGTGTTAGGAGGAAGAGGAACGGGCTCAGAGCTGACCCTTGGTGCACCCCGACCGTGATGTCCACCTCCTTCGTTAGGCCGTATGGGGTGCGTATAGCTGCCTTGGCTCCTTCGTACATATCCCTCACCAGAGAGATGAGGTGTTCTGGCACGTTTCGTTCCCTAAGCGACCTCCATAGCACTGCTCGCGGTAGCCGGTCGAACGCCTTCTCCAGGTCGAGGAAGGCTAGGTAGCAAGGCCTGCACTTTTCGCGATACTTCTCCATCACTTGCCTAGCGATGAAGATGGCATCCGTTGTAGACCTTTCGGGCATGAACCCGAACTTCCTGGGAGATCTGGACAAGGTCCCGCAGTTTCGAGTCGACCAGGCGCTCGTACAACTTCATGGTATGCGCAGTCAACTTGATGCCGCGGTAGTTGGAGCAGTCCATCGCGTCACCCTTCTGCTTGAAGATGGGGACGATAGTGCTTGTTCTCCAGGCATCCGGCATCCTTCCTTCGGCAGTCACCGTATTCAGGAAGCGGGTGAGCCACCTCACCCCGTGCTCTCCCAGGGCCTTCCAAGCCTCTATGGGTACTCCATCCGGACCAACTGCCTTTCCAACCTTCATCTTCCCAAGTGCACGCCGAACCTCATCCTCTGTCCAGAGTGCGATGGGACCAGCTGTGGCCTCTGCCCGTGAGTTGTTCTCGTGGGAGAACTCCTCGTTCAGAAGACCTCTGAAGTACTCTTCCCACCTCCTCCGAACTTCGGCTGGCTTCCTCAGTATGGCGCCGTTGTTGGGGGTCACTCATAATATCTAATCGAACTAATATAATCACAATATCTAATCAAAGTGGAGCTGCTGAAGGGCGGTCATATCTAATCAACAACCAGACTCAGTCTCTGAGGGTATGATTAGATAGGGATACCAAGCAAAGATTCCATAGAAAATCGGATACCTGAAATGTCCTTTCTTCGAGGGCTCACATGGCAGTCGCAGGAAGGTTTGGGAAAGTGAAGAGTCAGCAAGGTAGCAGCCATTTTAGCCATAGAATAATATGACAAGGGTAAACCTACTAGTCGTAGGCCGCGGTCTCAGTGAAAGATATGATAAGATATGAGTGCCTTCCCGCAGCTCTACTTTGATTAGATATGAGTGTCTTTCCGCAACTCCACCTCGATTAGATAGGGTGGCCCCCGACTACATTTTTCATGGCGCCGTTGTTGCTCTTCACGCTCTTCACCACCCTGATATCTTGAGTAGCCCGATGCCGGGCTTTGGCCAGTCTGAAGACGAACTTCTCTGCGTTTCTGCTTTCCAACTTCTCGTACAAGGCGTCCATCTCCGTGTTCTTCGCCTTGGCTACGGCGGCCTTAGCGAGCCTCTTGCAACTGTAGGTAGCGAGGTCTTCGGGGCTCCGGGTCTTCTGCCAGCGCTTGTATGCTTCCTTCTTCTGCTTCACGACTCGCTGGACCTCCTCGTTCCAGAACCACGCTGCCTTGTCTCCTCTGAATCCACCTCGCGTCTCTCCCAGTACCTCCTTGGCGCATCGTAGGATGATCTCAGCTGCAGTGCCCCAGCCTGCTGCACTGGTCCCTCAGGATCTGGGAGACCAACTTCCATTATCCTTCGCTTGAGGTCACTCTTCTCTGCACGGTGCAACTTCCACCACCGGATTCTCCTCTCGGTTCTTCTTGTCTTCTTGGGGAGCTCCATGGCTATGTCTGCCAGGAGTGGCTTGTGCTGGGAAGCCAGCTCCTCGCCAGGGAGTACCTTGACGTCCTTCACAGTTCTGAGGGATGA
The DNA here is from genome assembly GCA_036418205.1 of Ostertagia ostertagi. NCBI lineage: Eukaryota > Metazoa > Nematoda > Chromadorea > Rhabditida > Trichostrongylidae > Ostertagia > Ostertagia ostertagi. Next base: position 4,983 of record MU883537.1, on the reverse strand, counting down.
TCTTTTTACCAGCACATGGTCGATTTCCGTTTGTCGTCCTCCACTGCTGTAGGTGACCTTATGAGTCTCCCTTTTCGCGAAGAACGTGCTGCAGATTGCCAGATCGTGGGCCGTAGCCAGGTCCAGGACCCTCTCTCCCTCGGCGTTCCTCACTCCTATCCGGTGAGAACTGCGCTGTAGTTAGTGATAATGTATGTTGTGTAAAATGATTTTCAAAAAAATTGGGGAAAGTATGACATACATCGAATTAGCAGTCGCAAGCTAACACAACTGAGGTAGCGTCTCCGTTTGAGCCCTTCCCCATGTACGCTTCGTCAATGCAGTGTGACGTCTGTGATCTCTCTCCATGTCCGGTCTATGCCGTCACGTCCATATGTTGACATGGCGCTACAGTTGTTGTACCAGAATTGTACGCTGTCCGAAGGTAACAGCGGGAAAGGAGAGCTTTCCGTACACCCGAACAGTTTACTATTGTCATTCTACGGCCGACAACCGTGGGGCGTCGCGTACCGGTCTCCATTTGCGATTGTCTCCACGTTCCCTTGTGAGGGCCAAGACCACATTCCACTAAATCTACGAGCATGCCTAGAAGTCATATTTATGGCAACTTCCTCAGTATTCGTCAGGAGATGGTCACACAATTCATGTAACAGTTCACTTTCCTTTCGCAAAATATGCTGGAGAGTTCAGTAGAAGGAGCCTTCTTATTTAGTAGAGGCATTAAGCCGGTACACAAACAATGATCCAGACCATTGTTTGGTAATAAGATTTCCCAAAGACTTATAATAAAAAAGACAATGTGTATGCACGTTAATCTTACTCCTACCACAGATTGGTGTCGTTTTTTGCATTCGGAAAGACTTTTACCGTTAGATGCACAGCAAGAACAAACATTGAAGCATGGTAGCGGAATTCAGCCACGAGAAAGAGTTTACTTGGGAACACTATTAGCAACAAAAATGGGAAAAGCCGAGCTTGGTCACAAGGCAGTATTAGTCATTTTTCTTCTCTAATCAGATCTTCCATCCTCTTAAAGGCTCTCTCGATAAGCTTAGCGTAGAAATGCGAGAGTTAAAGAGACAAATAGCAGTGCGTTTGTGAAAAAACACGAGCATCAGTGGAATGGGACTTCCTTCTCGCTTGTTGATTTCGGGAGTGGACGAGTTCACCGGACAGCCAGGTAGATGTCGTCCGGTGTGAAGCTAACATTTGACATTGTGGCTACGGCGATTGGGGAGCAGTTGCTGCTTCGACGTCCGATTTGCTGGAAAAGAAAATCGAGCAGTGGTCACGGTTTGAAATACTTGTCATTACCACTCCTTCCACGCGTCGACTGTGGGCGTGTCTGAGTACCTGAAGGTTTCTTGAAGCACTTTCGGACGCTCACTACGTCGTCGGATGACGCGTATTCCAGCGGAAAACCTTATTGTCGCCCAATTGAACACTACTCCACCCTCTTATGCCCCTCATTCTTTTCCGTTCTATCGCAACTGTTGCCTTTAGCTAAGCTTCTTCGTTTGCATGAGCCGCGCCCGATCCCAATCTGCAGGGAACATGGAGAAACAAGTTTACCTACAAATAAACCCCGTTGTGGCAGCGCAACTTTCACATGCAGTTAAAAATAGCTCTCGGTAACAATATTTAAATCTTTTTGTTATTGCACGGGAAGGGATGATACTTGGAGCCATATCTTTCCATTTGCATAGAATAGGGTTAAATCTTCCTAGAAAGGATTATCATTTACAAACACTTCCCACGGTTGTTGTTGCAAACTTTTGCATGGTGAGATCCACAGTCGTTGAGTAATACATGGAACGTGTTGGATGTTCAACAGCACTACATCATGTATCATATTTAGCTGAATCATTTGTGGAGAACTTTTTCATTTTAAAGCAGTATTCAGGTTGAAGTCCGTGTGATTAATTCTATACGATAACCCGGGGTATCGCAGTTGTGCCGTTGTCGCGACTCTAAAATGCGTGACAGGGATGCGAGGGCCTTACAATGTGAGCTAATGGAGGAGGTACCTTGCGTGCACCCCATTACCGCAACGTGGATAACAAAGTGTCGTCTCAATTCGCGAGAAAAATAAGTGGAGCTATAGGAACGAGCAAGAAAATCCAGACAACTCGTCGACACGCCCCTGCCTTATTGGAAGAGAGGATAGAGGGGATCCTTGTTTAGTACATCCACGCCAGCGGCAGCCATATGGCCTGTCAAGGAAAATGTGCTCGTAGGATGATGGCAGCCATTGGGCTGCCATAATAATTCACTTTGTGGACATTTCTGATGCTAGCGAATGAAATAGGGTCTATACGTTACCGTGTATGGCAGGATTCACCGAAAGGCTACATATATTTTATTTCAGGAAAGCTTTTCCGAACCGTATGAAATTTCTGGCTTGACTGTTCTTGCGTTTTCTCTCCCTCAGGGATGCTTATGGTTAGACCAAATAATTTACTAGGAGCAGGTGGTGTTGAAAAGTAAAGTAAAAACACGAAGCTGGGTACGGTGCATTTCGATAACAATCTTGTGCAAATGCATCGGGTGTTTATGTGAATCTTCAATCAAGTCAGTCTCCTGATCAAATGTGGCGTGCTGACTTCATTTCTGAGCGGGCCCGACTTATACGAGGTTTGCACATTATATGAAGGAGATACAATTGTACCTTTCCAGTTTAAAGGAAGTAGGTACGGAAAGGAATTTTCACATCTGCGGAGAACCTGCTCCCCACAGAGCAATTAGCAGGCCGCCAAGGAAGCGATGTGTGGCGCTTCCACTGCGAACAGTGCTGTGGTTGCTGAGCAGGACCATTGCGCCCTTCCGCCCCATGCGCCGCCCCGCCCACTGGTTTTGTTGATGATCTGGATGGACTGATTGCTGTTGGCTTTTCATTTTGGATGATCTTTTCCCATCTAGCGGCTGTATCTTCCATCTTGCCCATGTTATGCCTTATCAATCGAAACACTATGCTTGTTGGCATGATGGCAGCTATCGGGGTTAACACGTCCGAACAACGTCATTCTTTACCGTCGCTCATCCATGGTCGAAAATGAAAGGGCAATCAAAGGGGTACTATTTTGCTTATTTTTGACGGATTTCTTTGCTTTTTTCGCCATTGGCGTACTATTGAGACCCCCACGTCCCCTCAAACCCTTTGAGATCTATCGTAATCGCTGCCTTTAAAGCTGCCAGCTTAAATGCATGCCCAGGATCACATTGGTGTGGCTCTTGCACACGAATGTGAATGTATCGGTGCCAAGTGGGCCGGCAGTGAAGAAAAAAGGAAAAGAATCCGTCGAAAACGCTCAGGTTGAGGGCTCACTCACCTTCCTAATCGGCTGTGCTAAGGGAATGAGAGACTAAGCGCGGAAGAGGAGAGTATGGAGGCGAGAGAGCGCTACAGATGAGAGAGCGGGACACAGCCTGATAAGGATAAAGGATAAAGCATTTGCCGTTGATCAATCCCTTTTTGGGATGCGGCACGCATTCTACTTCCATTTGTACATTCGTAGTGGCGTTTGAATGCGATGTGGCCTATACAATGACTTGCGGGGGCCAGCCGATGTACAAGTCAGTGTTTTTATCCTCCCAGACAAGTCTGGTACCAATTAACCGACCCCGGAGGGATGGAAGGCTTGGTTGGCCCGGGCGACTCACGTGGTGAGCGCGCCCATTGTCACTACACCCCTTTCCGCCCTACTAGAGAAACAACAGCCTGATAAGAAAAAAGTCTGCAGCTTGGGCAGCTTACTTTGCAAGGCCCAAGCGCTCTTGTCGGTGGTTTCCGTGCACGAGAACGCCACATTTGTGATTGTCCTCTAGGGGTCTATACTACAGACCGAAGAGAAGCGTTCACACGACCTCTGCCTGGGTTGTGCCTTTATGATCATGATACGGATCGAACCTCGTCTGAGACAGCCAAGCTTTCCGCTACCCAGTCATTCATTTGGCACCCCATGAAACGCAGCTGACCTGCGCCTCTCGAAGAATAGCTGCGTTGCATGGGCAAGTAGCATTCAAAGGACACCGATCTTGACTGGAATTGGAATGCATAGCGGTTTCTGAGCTGGGACCGGTTGGCTTCTTAATTTTTTCATCCATCTATGCGTTATGGCAACACCGTACAGAAACTCTTCCTTTTCTTTACAGTGCTTCGAGTTATCTCAGGAATCACCCTCTGAGCAAAGTCCGTCACAAGAAGCAAAATAATACGATTCGACATTTATGTGGATGGGATTCTGAAGAAACCAGGCTTTCAGGGTAATCTGGTGAGGGCAAGAATCTTATGTCCCTCATACTATGCGAAAACGCCATAAAGCCTGCCGATCATAATAACAATCTGTCATCTTCTTGACGACCCTTTTCAGTCGGATATAATTCGAAGCCTTGTCGTCCACTTTTATACTTTACAGAAGGCAAGACGTAACATCTATTTATAGTCACATGTTACCGAACTAGTTTTTACATTCTGTAGCTCGCGTTCTATTTTTCGCCTGCAATAGTTTGCAGTTGTATTCCGGATTAATGTTGTTTGCAATATCAGAGGAAAAGAGGTTGCGTTGCCATTTGATCTCAAAATACGGCTTTACAAAATACATTAGAGGGAAGTAAACAAATAGAGGAAGTGAAAGTTGTAGGCCGAAAATGATGCGGGGCCTGAAGCCAAGAACTGCTCTTGAAATAGTATCAACATTCGATCATTACGCGAGGCAAAGAACGTCTCCGATGTGCACGCGAGTATTCGGGACGTATTAAAATACGGTAGCATAAGTAGGGATCTGTCCAAAACAGTGAGTTCGGAAAGAAAAATGCAATTATGAGAAGCGGTGACTACTCGTGACTGAAAACTTCAAAAAGCGAAGTTCGCAAACGAAATCTCTTTGGAGCGCGTTTAACTAAAAATACCAACTAGAGAAAATACTTCTTATAAATTTCAACCTTTCTTTTTCCAGCAATGACTTTGAAGGGAGTTATAGTCAA
>MU883536.1:0-16359 GCA_036418205.1 Ostertagia ostertagi | reverse complement strand
GTTGCTCCACCACGAACCTAGTTGACGAGTTCTGTGTGCCCTTAGTAGGAGGTGGAAAGTGGTAATTGCTGGCAAAGATCACTGATAACAAAGACAACAGAAGATTTCCCCTTTCTCACATTTTTGTTTCCGGCTGAAATAGGATGACTTGCTCAAGAATCCTGACGTACACCAGTTCTCGCACCTGCAACGATTATTTGATCTCAATCTTTCAGTCCCAGAGAGAACAGCTGGCTCCACAACCGCCTGAAGTGGTACCCATTTTGCTATTCGAAACGCATGGTAAGGGCACTACGGGCATAGCACAATACTTGCAAAGCATGTGTTCACGCACACTGTTACGCTAGCTGCACTTCACCCATCTCAGGGGCTTTCTCATCGAGCTTATTTTACTCGCAAGGAAGCCCATTGGCTCATAGACTGTTCCATAGAGTTACTGCGTTTCATCTATTGAAACAGGCAACTAACATGAACCACTTTTGAGGGTTTTCCATTTTCTTCACTGTCGAGATCGGCTGGCACCATTGAATCATACATATTTGAAAATTTCTACCCCGCATTTACTATCGCAAAATGTGTCTTTGATGAGGCCCAAACGATCTGGCAAAGCCTCCAACCATCAGGGAAGCATTAGCTCACCACCAATGGGCAACCCATGTATTAGGCTGCTAGTTTGCTGGCATACATCGATTTCTCTTTATAAAGAACTTGAAAGACAAAAAATGAGCTGCCTGTGAGTTCAGCTGTATGATTGCGAACACAGGTAGCCAATGAAATTCAGGAACCAAGCAGTGTGCACCAGAAAGTAGTTTTTTATTGATTCGAATTTGATTCAAACAAGGGGCCACTTCAAGGTGGCACAGTAATCACTCCAAAAGCTTCCTCGTCTTGTCTACTTTAAGTAAGAAGCAACTTTAAAAAAGCGTTAGATTGCAAAAGCACTGCTACAAACGCCTGCTTAAAACTGGTAATACTCAATTAAGCATACATAACATATTAAATATTGTCGTTCTCAATCAAAAATTGTGGTTGAGCACGATTTTATCTACACTTTGTATACACCGGCCAGTGCGTGCCTACTGCAGACTTAACAACCCAAGCGACGACAGCCTTCACAAAATGTTATAGTTTTCTGCCAACGAAATGGCTAGGCTGTTGCAGTCGTATTCTATCAGTTGTCACTAGCTACAATTCGTCTATTAGCTATGGCGATAAACTTATAGTCATCAGGTTATTCTCGTCGTAAATTGTGTTGTGGAGTCTGTAGTGCGAAATTCATTGGGCGGATACAAAGAGTACTTAGCTAATGAAAATATCTCTTTTGAATACAAGAAGGATGTAGTACATCAAAAACCTTCCTGAGGTCCTCCGCAAAACTTTGGTAGGCACAGTAGTTTTGCTCTCCTGGCTTTTCCATTCTTATTCTCCAAAATGACAAAAACACAAGATCAAAGGAAGGCGTTGATTCAAAGGTGAATACGGGCACTTGTGGCAGAGCGACGAGTATGGCATCTTTCTGTGGTGAAGAGGAGACTAGAAGTACCTAGGTATTATGCTAAGTATCAATTAGAGCTACACAGGGTGTTGCTGGGAACAAGCGAGAATGAACAATAACCGGTCGATGCTTGGGCGGTGCAAGCCTGGGGTCCAAGGATGAGAATGAAACATAACCGGTTCGATGTTGCGGCGCCGTTGCAAGCTTCGGGGTCAAAAGGTTGAAGGACAAGAGCATGATTCAGCTAAGCAGTGAAAATCGGCAGTCGTCAATGCGAAGGAGTGCCAACGACGTCACCTGAAAATTGAGACCTCCCACTGCTATAGCGACGCAATTATGCCTCGTTGGCTGGTTAAAAACCAGGAAGCTCAGTGGCTTGAGTCGGGTGCTTGATACCCAATAATCGGACTCAATTCTTGGCAAACGTAAGAAGAACATGTAGGTGAATGCTATGAGAGCCTTGGATTTCAAATCGGGAATTCGTGCCTTGCACGGAAGAACGCCTTTGGTGTAAAGGAGCCTAATCGAGCAGTAACGCCAACGCAGCATTGCCCAAAGAACATTAGCCATTCAGCGGCAGGATCATAGATTACACGGAGGAAATGGGAGATTTGAAGTTGAGAAGGGCTAATGTGGGCTGCTGGACGAAACGCTCAGATGAGCTCGAGCCAAAGCTCTAGCCCAAGAGCCGATTTTGTGAACGGTGGACGTCTTGACACATTTGGAGTAATGGAACTAACTCGAAGCGACATCATATACTGTACGAAGTTATTACGGCAGAAACAAGTTGTTTTTGCACTTCTAACACTTAAAGGCAGCGATCACGATGGCTGGGGGCAGTGCGGTTTTGATGAAGTCATTAAAGGTCACTGATGGAGTAGACCATTCACTATCAGCGCGCTGAGGTTGTGGTGGTTGGACCGCCTTTTGGGACGCTATCGCGCCAATGACACACTGGGACCATTCATCAGAAACCCACAACGCCCTCCAGCCATGCTGTTAATCAGTGCCTCACCAGAGCCACTTCTGCTAAACTCTGATCAAATGCTCCACATAAAGAAGGATCAAGGGCCGTCACATGTGGATTACCTCCACTCCGCACAAAAACCGACCAGGTGAAAAATATTCGAGCACTGAGCTCAACGTACTCTACGACTTCCTCGTCCTGATACGCTGCCTTTATGAGATCTGCCTATGTGCTTTATTTGAGGAAGAGAAGCTGATGTTCTCGATTATGGCAACTTTCTCAGGTTACCATGTTCTTCTATTACAAATGTATGAATGGGCGTCCCCTGGCACATATTTTGGTGAATCAGAGGGGTAACATGAACTTTCTGCTTCCAACATACCTGACAGAATTAATGACGACCGGTGTTTAATGCATAATTATTGAATGTGCGGGGCTCAGATCCCCGAATTCTCTTCGCCTATTCAGAATCATTAGCTAAGAGTGAAAAACTTGAAGATCACGGACTCAAGAATCTTGTGCGATAAATCGTCCGGCAATGCCACATCTTCTTAGTGCAACAAAACCCATCCTATGATTTCACGGATTGGTCGTGCCTTATTATAAAGGTACAGATTGGAAAGTCAAGCCAGAGTTTCTGTAATAACTGCTAACAATATTTCGAATGCGCTTTCTAACCTTGTCGGGGTTGCAGTAATTGCTTTCAGACGTGACGGTTCGTAATTTTAGTCTTATATTGTAGATTGCAAAGCTTTGACGGGTATTGCTTCCTTCCCCGAGCCTCTGCTACTTCACCTATTTCTACTTCATTCGCGCTATAGAATCTCTTTATCAGTCCCGACGGCATTTATCGCAAGACTCTGAATAAATTGGTGGTGTGCTTGCTTCTTGCTTCAACTTGGAGTATCGGCTCGGACGGGTTTACGAGCTTGGTAGTTTGTTTAGGAACTTTCAACTTTCTGACTTTCCGTGCTGTGATGAAAGATGTTCAGTAAGCCACTCGCGCAACAGCCTGAGTGAAAGAATTCGAGACAATAGAAATCGATCAAGTAATCTTCGATTGAAGATAATGTTCATCTATCAATTACCCAGTTAGCACCATATCCATGACCAGCGCTCTTGTGAAAACTTTCGCAAGCCCAACTGCGGCGTTTAAGACAGCAGGAAAACAAGTCTAAATTGGTAATTGCTAGAGCTTTCAGCTTTCGCGATTTATGATGCCGGCTAACCCATTTCATTTATGATTGTAAGTATGCTCACAATTCCAATTTATAACATACCTCATTTCTGCTTACAAGTTGTTTTGTAAACATTAGTTGAAATACGATTACTGCTAAAACTATCTTCGTTCTCGCTGGCAAGTCAAACAAATATTATCCTCTAAAACTTACAAATGAAGACATCGAATATTCTAAAAGTGTTGGAGGTTCTACAAGGGTTGGAGTGTAAATAACCTCTCATATATTAATACCCGAGATATTAGTGCCGAAGGGGAAGGAGGAGCTCATCGCTGAAGCGCTGACCATGTGCATCATTTGGATAACATGTGGAAAGGATATGTAGGCTGTAGAACATCGTACCTTCCATTATCAACAACAATTCTTCAATCTGACTTAGATGCGCGTTAAACAGTCGCCACATATCATCGGTGTGGAAAGATACAAAATAATAAAGTTATCCCCTGATCCATTTTCGTGAACCAATATGAACATACTTGATATACAGGGGGGGGGGGGCCAAAAAAAAAAAGAGTCACTCCACTCACATTCAAAACAGAATTAATTACACTTTGCCAAAACCAAACCGAATGAGCTCAATTGCATATTGAAGAGCACATTCTATTCTATCAAAAAAATTACATAGGGGCTTTCTACACCGACGACATCAGAAGATTTTCCCACGGAAACATGGTGCACGGTACGAGCTCAACGAGGTCGTCGAGAAACCATAGACGACTACGACGTCTCTGAAACGCTGGTTGAAAGCCATCCGTGCAGTCAGAGCTAGTGTCCCTAAGAAGCCATTCACCAGTTATCCGATTGAAGAAATTATGTAGCAGCTTCAGAATGGAGCGATTATTGTAGGCCTCCTTGAGCTCGACGGTGATGACAGATGACGTCATATTCTGGAGACGGTGAACGCAGCGAAGGTGGGCCTGATTCTGCTTATGGGGGACATCTAAGGAATATTTCGCGTATAACTCCCAATAACAGCGGCATCCTTTGCGACAAAAAAGTTTGGTGATATGCGCCATGGGCAAAGGGATCTTTTTGGCTGCCCTGTATTCGCGCTCTTTAACACGTTGACGACGAGCGATTTTTTCCTTGTCGCGCGCATGGGACGAGGACGTTTTTTGCATGCAAAGCGCCGGTAACACAGGGCAAAACCTATTTTATAGCTCTGTAAAATCTCGAAATGCACAAAATGCCTTTGACTAGAGTACTCCAGACACGTTTAGAAACAAGGAAAAGTTGTTACTACTGAATGCTGGGTGAAATTTCAGTGACATCGCCTGGCATTTTCAAACCTCAGGTTAGAATAGGTTCTGAAGGCGCAATTTCACGCATTCTTCATTTTTATTATTAATATGAGCTTTCCTTTAGATGGTACTGGTATCCTGATCACATCTGAAATCTTCTACGAATTTTTCACTCAAGAATGACGCAAAAAACTTTGCGTACCTGACGGAATGAGCTTTTGTTTGACTGTTATCTTGTTCTTCATGATCGAATAAGAGATTTAAACGAGTCATTTCAAGGTCAAAAAATTGTTTGTGAAATATTTGGCAGTTGATGGACTGGATAGGTACTTTTGTCCTGCCTATGAGTAAGACTGAGCCTACTTGACCATCATGGGAACCTAAGGCTAGAAATGGACATTCTACTGACGGTGACCTAATTAGTAAAGGTCGATATGAACAATTTTAGTGAGATTTCCAGTTTGCTGACGGTGGGAACTTTGTGGTTGTGATTCAATTGACAGCGCGTTTCTGCCACTGATAACTAATTCAGAATAAAACTCCCAGGAATTAGAAAGATCATAATTCGCAGACAAGTGTAGTAAGTTAGGACACTGAAGTAAACGTTGAAATAGAAAAGTCGCGGGTTCCATCTAAGTTTGCTTACTTTCAAGCTGTCGGTCACCATTGACCGACATCGTCCCATGTGACAGACTGCCTGTCGGTCAGCATTGACCGACATCGTCGCCAACGTGTTAAGTACACAGCCTCGTGCCGGTTTACAGGGGTTATCAAGCGTGGCTGTCAGGGTCTTCGAGAATTGTTACGGCCCTTTACCAAAGGCAGTTTAAGTGAAGGGTCAAGCTCTCCTAGCGAGCTCACTGCAGGCTTCGGGATATACACATTAGTACTTATTGCGTGTGGAACGTAGTTAGTATGTTGCCAGCCTCAAAGGACAGCAGTATCGATTAGGCCGTACACGGGGCAATTATGAAATGCGATTTTCGTGGAAACTCAAGCAACAACAATGCCACTATGTGAGAGTGCCCTTCAATGTCCATCTCGTTTGAGGTTCATGCGCGGTATGGCACACTAAAAATATTGAAGGAATCACTCGTTTCACTCTTTTCGGCTCTCTGGATGCTGTTCGAAATAGTTGAACGTGAAAACCGTTCGGCTCTGGCTGGTTGGCAACAGTCGTTTTTTCAAATTACTGTAGGATTTTCACTACCACTGCTCAGAGATTTAGTCAAACTATTTTCCCCGGCCTCAATTGTTGCTTTGAACCGCCACTTATATTATATGTTGCCGTCAGAAAGTTTGAGTACAAGAGCAATGATTGAATTCGGCGGGCAGTCTACGATCAGCAAGCTGGTAGGTAAGTGTCGATCATTTCAAAAATACTTGACATTTATGATTTTTTTTTTACCAAAGAAATAAGATATAATGTTGTGCAAGAATACATTTTTCGACATAACTAGAAATTTTGGAATTTTTTCGAACTAAGCTGAAATACTTAGAAGCTACGTCAATTTCCAAAGCGCCCTTGCACCTTAGTTTGGGATCGAGAAGCTTCCAAATTTTTTGTCATGGCTGTGTATGTTGCTCGACGCATAAAACAAATTAGCCAGAAAGGCTTGTCTTTCCACGGAACAAAAATTCAGGGCTGAAAGGGTTAAAATACTTCGAAAGCGGGTGACACGATAATTGGGTGTTGAAAAAGAGGAATGCGTCTACCACAAATGGTGGGTGGGAGCCTAGGAGACAGATACGTGGCGCGCTCCGGTGCGGGAAACACTTGCCAGTGGGTAGCAGGACTTTACGAATCCTCTGCCCGCTCGCTGAGTCTGGGCTAAGGTAGCTACTGGGTTCTCTGGCCTGCTTGGGGCGTTGTTTAAGCATAGAGGCAGAATGAGCGTTCAACGCGGTGATGATGTCCAGTACGATTTTGAAGCACATAAGCGGAATCAGCGAGATCTCGTTTAGCTGGTTGTAGGCCGTTATCCCCGTACTTTCCTTCACTGCAGCACCTCTTACTACCACTCTTGGTTAGCAGCACTTCCATCACCGATTTTCTGATTATCGCAGGACTAATTTATCATACCGTCCGTCTTCGGGCTGACTTCTGAATAATACTGTTAGTTTCCCAATAGGAACCACAGCAGGCAAAGCATTTAATGCCAGAGAAGTATTTGTGTACAATCTATTTTTGCTCGAAAGCTAGTTCGGTAAACAAATATGCACGAATAACTCCATTGAAGGTAATCACCCAAACAGCAGCAGCAACTAAAAACGCGTGGGTTTGCATAGCTTTGTGCTAAATGGATCTACCGCTCTCGGACCCGTGAAGTACCTAAGAAACGTTAGTCACCAATAGGCAGAGTCTGCCGAATCGCTCCGACGATTCATGGTTAGCTCACTTGGTTTCCTAGTACTATTCAGCGCAATGACTGCGTGCTTTCTCACTAACATCACTAGAGGTAAAGGTTGGTAATTAGCGCTATCGCTCTCACCTCTTTATACAATATTACATAGTTCCCGAAACTTCAGAGCGAAGAATCTGCCGGGAAGAACAGCTTAGGGTTTATAGAATATGTTTAGGAGCCACAGCTAAAATGAAGATGCCCCCTTGCGCTCAACAAAAAGCGCTTACCCTAAAGAGAAATAATCCAGAGCGCCTCTCTAAGCGGTTGCCATCGCGGTTACTCGAGCCAAAAAAGGTGGTCCCGCCAATGCACGTCTGAATGACAACGCCGCAAAATCCGGACACATCTTTGCCTGCGTAATCCACCACAGAACATGTGGCCTGGAGCTTCCGGCAGGGTGAACATCGCTTCGAGGATTCCTCAACGGCACGTCGAGGATTTTCGCCTGGTTACGTTCTCCCGCGCGGACATTCACACTCGCCATGCGCGAGCCGTCTGTGCTCTCCGCGCGTACGTTCACTCTCGGCACTACTCTCGCACAGTAGAGAGCTATGGTCGAGGAATCCTCGACCGTTATTCACCCTGGCTCCCAGTCATCCCTCCATGTGGAGTTTAGGAATGTCTCAGAAACGGCATGGGGATGGTCTTAGCCACAATTTGAGAATGCGAGTTCAGTGATTTCAGTGTTTATAGCTGGGATAATGAAAGCTAAGAGTGCTCCACAATTCAAGTGTAGGGGCAATTATTAAAAACCGGCTGATATCCTAGAAACTTCCGGGAAAAGTGGTATTGAAAAGAGACTTTTGGACAGGCCAGACCTGGACTGTTGTCGATCCAGACAATTTTTTGGGATATCGCGGTCATTCCTACAGCAATCTAAATCATTCACTTGGCGAGTGGCGAAGAGTGCGGCACTTATAAACTCTTGGTACGAATTGCCGCTCAAGAATTCTATGGGCTAATTTCAGTAAGTCGAGGCAATCTTAGAAACATCGGCTTGTTGGGCTTCGATTAAAGCTTTTTCTAACCATAAGCTCAGTTCCCTTAGAAGGGAGGTGGTTCAGGGTGTGCCAAGCTTTACCAAAACGGTTTAGGGAAAACGGACAATGGTTCTGCAGTCCTGCATGATACATAGGCACATGCAGGAGCCAGCCCCATTGTCTGTTTTCCCTAAACGCCCCTCTGATATCAAAAAGGGGTCCCTAGTTCGATGTTCTCGTTTGGTGAAATCTTTTGGCGTTTCGAATTGGGCGTTTCAAATTCGCACAAAATGGAGTTAGCATGATTAATTAGTACCATATTCCATTTTTCACCAGCTTTTTAATCAAAGTCTTTCTATGGGCTGCTGACGGTTCTAATTATGAACATGGGATTTATTCTTCATGCTAACACCATTTTGTGCGGATTTTGAAACGTCAACTCAAAATGCAAAAATTTGCCATCATGAGGAATAGAACTAGGGACCCGCTGATTCGGTATTCAGAGCGCCGTTCACGAATGACGTTAGTTCTGTGCTTCCAATGCTGCCCCAATAGTCATTGCAAGAAAACATTGTTGAAAAGCTGTGGACCATTGACGGACCTCCCTTGTTAGGTCAGAACGGATGGTAGGTGTATTTCACTCGGAAACGGGTCACACTATCGTTTGATCTTTCGAAAATTTTTTCGACCCCCCCTCTGGTTATTTGTAGACCCCCCCTTGACGTTACAGTGTGTAAGACAGATTTTGACCGTCATACAAAAGAAACGGATGTGAACAGGTCGACAAAAAAAAGTAGCGATGTGATTTCAAATTTGCTGGTTGGCGCCCTTTTGCCTTGCTGACGGTGGAGCGCATCTGCTCAAGGTGAGGAGCCGTCGAACGGGAATGTGAAAAGTTTAGGAGTTTTTTTTGTTTAATTTCAGGTAGTCCGGAAGATATCGGCGGATGTTGGATCAGCGTGGTTCATCCTTCTCAAGGAGTGCCCATTTTTTCTCAAACCCTTCACAATGAAAAAGTTATAAGCCAAAAAATTAGATTGCAAGAGAATTTTTACACTCCTCTTTCTAGGGCTATAACTTCCTTCATGTTCGAGCTTCAGCGCCATAGTGATTTGATTTAAAAAATTCAAATTATTCTCTAGCCAATCATGGGTATAAATTCTTCGAAAGTTAATTTATTAAAAATTTTGGACGTTGTGACTTTCTCTGGTGCAAACCGACTTTTTTGCTTTCAAACGATCATAACTTCCTTCAAAGTCATTCATTTAGGAAGCTGAACGCGATATAACACACTCCAGGATTCAAGCTTTCTAACGAGTACCCAAACGTTCCTGCAAAATCAGTAGTTCAAAATTTAGTCCCGTTGTAACCATTATAAAGGGCTGGTGTAACCATTTCTTTGAAAACGCGACTTTTTTACCTTCAAACGATCATAACTTCCTTAAAAGTCATTCATTTAGGAAGCTGAACGCGATATAACACACTCCAGGATTCAAGCTTTCTAACGAGTACCCAAGCGTTCCTGAAAAATCAGTAGTTCAAAATTTAGTCCCGTTGTAACCCTCAAATTTGAGGGGTATTTTTTGAGCCACTTTCTCGAAAGCGCGAGTTTTCTTAAGTTCCACTGCCCGTAACATCTCGCAAGACCAATTTCATGTTTAATTTAGGATGTGCTAGAATGCTCCGAGCATGCGCTTGCACTACATCCCTTGCCTTGGTGCGCGCCACGCCTCGGGCGCCCTTCTAATTCGCTGATTCATTTGAAAGCTCATTCAGAGGGAAGCGTGGTTTACAGATGCTCTAGTATCAGTAATCTTGCGCAAACGTATCGTGCCGGCTATCATGCTGGTCTCTAAAGGCATTAGTTTCATATGTGGTCTCGTGGCTGTCACAATGCGAGTACTTTTTTCAGGATGCTGCAATCTTCCACTTCATGACTGCGTCCTTGCAGGGAGAAGGCTTTGCATAATTGCTATAATGAATTGTGGAGTAAATGATTCACAAACACTTTCTTTGCTGCGTTTGCTCTTCTCCTTCGTACCACTATCCATACTCAGTAGGACATCACCAAGAATTTTCAGTGCCGGCCACCAAAAAATTACGACCCCCCCCCTCCAAGCTCAATTCAGTACGACCCCCGTTGTGATGTCACAATGTAGGGTTTGACCTGCTCGCACATAGTTTCCCCTAAGCTACTGACAAAAAAATTCACAGTGCGTGTTTGATGCGATTGGGGTCACTTCAAAATGTGGCACACAGATTCTTGCTGGATTTTTTACTGATACTGTCGCCTAATCAGAAAGTAATCGCACTGCTGATTTCATGCCTGGAATGGAATGGTAGAGACAGCATCTTTAGCTAGATGAATGATTTCGCAATGGCACAACTGATACATCCAGAATCGCGAGTATATCAGGCATAATGGGCTCTAAAGGATTTGTAGGCGAGAGCGATGTACAGCGCACTTTATCATATGATGCATAAGGTCAACGCAAAGATGATCCGGTTTGGAGATCCAGTGAATACGAGAGGTTGAATTAACCTGGGGAAATTTCGGTCGAAGTCTTGGTCTCAGATCATTCACGTCGCTTTACTCACTACTGCACCATTTCCCCTTTCCAAAACGGGCAACTATGGACAAATGCAATAAGTGGACGTTCAAATAATAGCGCGTGACACAGCCACGTAAAGGCGGCTGATAAGAGCAGCCTGCACGGCGACTGGTTTTCTCCGGATCTGATCACTGATTTTCCTAGAGCGTTTCGGCAACTTCGACAGGTCCATTTTCAATGAAATCGGCAGTCAATAGACTGCAGCATCTCACTGTGGATTAGAAATGACAGTAATATGACGTACCGTTGAGAACCATACCACTGGATAGTGTTGTGACTCCTCAAGTGTAATGAAGGTTGTTGAATATTTACACCGTATCCAGAACGAAAGGGTTGGAGTCACGGCTCACAAGCAAGTAAAATTACGCGCACATACAGGATATGATAGCGTTTCATTAAAAGAGGAAAAAAATCCCTCATGGATTTTAAAGCAGGTCAGTGGCAAAGATTGCCGTTAGTCTGTAGCAGATGCTGCTGAATGAACTCCTACAGGGCCTTTAAAAAGTCCCATACTTCTAGCACATTCTAACAGCGGTCGGCCTAGAATATGACAGCATTCACCTGTCGTGAGTTGGAATGAAATAGCATGACTGATAGCGCACTTGTCCGGCAAGCGAAAAGTGAATCCCACTTGGGGCGAGTGTTTTGTTCACAACCCAGTATTCCTGTGAGAACACTCACAGTTACGTCTAGTGACACGTACAGTCGTTCATATTGCCTTCTTTAGTTACTTGGCATTCAGTGTTTCTTTTTAGATTTCCGGTTTGAAAGAGTGCATGGCGCAATCCATTAGTGGTCCAACGTGCGCGAATTTATCAAGTTTTCCGAAGTGTGTGCAAATGCAGGTCTGAAGGTGGAGAACGCTACTAAAGTGTAGCAGTGAGGTCATCTCTGCTAAATCGTCCTGACTGGTTCGTGAACCGCTTGAGCCCAAGCCCTTTTCCACGTTCAGCCGCCACATAATCATGATGGCTCCGTCTATAACAAAAGTTTTGAACACCTCCCATCTCACCTTTTCGAATTTTCAACTCGAATTTTGCTCCCCTCCCTTCTTCGGACAGATCCAACTCCGTTCAAATCCTTTTATGTCAAACTCTCACAACGTCCAATTTTCAAGGTCAAACTTCATCTACTCATAGTATGTGGGCAACTTCCGTTGGCCGTAGCGGTTCATAATGTTTGAACAGCGAGCAGATTTCGACATTTCTCCGTGACCCGATAGGCTTTCCAATCTCCTATGATTTTCTACGGTTTCTTGGTGGGAGCTTCATGTAGAGATATTAGCTTTCGAATTTTCGTACTTCAAAGCTGGGGAGAGAAATCATAATTAATCAGATCACAGGCACTTACAAAACAGTAGAATATGACGATTCTGGAAAGAAACAAGCTCAAGTCAAGAGGTAGGACAGAAATTGATCTATTAGTCTAATCTTTCAATCAACACCTCGCTTGGCTGTACTCTCGTCCAGGCTTGTGGCAGCCGGATGGCGTAGAGGATAGCGCTGTTCTTTCACTGGTACGATTGTTGTTCGACACCACGTTGACGATTCCTCGCATTTCGGATTAGCGCTCACAGGTCGCCATCAAATGGCACAATCGTCAAAGTGAATGTAATGTTGAATAGAACTGCCAGCAATCCTGATAAGGAGGTTCTAACCGAATTCTGGTTGAAAAACATTCAGTACTAAATTGGCGCTAAATGAAGCCGACGTCAAAAAGGTGTCAGGTGAAAATGTAGTTCGGGGGGGGCACCCTATCTAATCGAAGTGGAGCTGCGGAAAGACACTCATATCTAATCAAAGTAGAGTTGCGGGAAGGCACTTATATCTTATCATATCTTTCACTGAGACCGTGGCCTACGACTAGCACTTACCCTTGTCATAATTCTATGGCTAAAATGGCTGCTACCCTGCTGGCTCTTCACTTTCACCAAACCTTTGCGACTGCCATGCAAACCTCGAAGAAAGGGCCTTCCAGGTATCCGATTTTGTATGGAATCCGGGTTGGTATCCATATCTAATCATACACTCAGAGATTGTGCTCTGGATGTTGATTAGATATGACACTTCCGCAGCTCCACTTCGATTAGATATTGTCAGTTCGATTAGATATTATGAGTGCCCCCCCCCCCCGAACTATATTTTCACCATGTCACCGAATGTCATACTGTGATAGGCTCATTGGATTAAAACTCATCATATTTCCAAAAAGTCAATGATCTACTGCCTATTTTTCGAAAAAATTGGGTTTAGTCACGTATTGGGCATGAGGATAATTGCCTCCGAGTAACTGTAAGGCTCATCTTCAAAATAGTCGAAGAGACGCTGCTAATACATATTTTGATAGACGTCAGACGGCTAATTATTCTAATGACCGAGAAGACAAATGACGAAGAAACAGGCTCTCCGCCTCGTCGAGCGATGGATATGTACTTGTGCCCTGCTCTTTCTACTGGCTTGGCTTTTTGCCAATAGCCGCCCTGGTTCCAGGAACCACGACTTGGCCTCAAAGCTGCCGACAGCTAGAACTATCTTTTGGTCACCGTGCCGAATTTCTTGTTTCCGAATTCTTGTTTCCACCCGAACGTTATCCAAATCGTCGGTTGGCATGAATGAGTAACTCCTAACCTGCTCATGGACCTCTTTTACGAAGATAGGTCAAAATCTTGATTTTGTTTCACGCTTCGGCTGAAATGGTAATCCAGTGCCCTGATCACAAATATGATGTCCATTTTGGTTGCCAGTGCCACTTCGGCGGCGCCATTTAGTGGCTCTTTGAGGGTAAATTGGTGCCACAACATTATCCGCCTGTTCTCAGCGAAGTATTTCTAATACGGCCACCTAGGAGTTTTTGCCGAATATTCTTGATCAAGAATTTGACCGTCCACAGCCATGATGTGCTGGCCCAAGTATGTGTACATTCAATTTGGAGAGGAATCATATCTCATGGCAAAAAATTTGTCACCGCGGGAATCATACCTTGGACAACCTCATTACGAATTTTTTGGCACTCGAAGAGCCGTTTAGGAAAGAAGGAAATCACCAATGTGTCCCACTCATGCCCCTACAACATGCAACAAAATATTTTAAAAAAGCGCCCTACGTCCTGAATGACCTCCCTGGTTAGAGGCACAACCCCCCATTGAAGAGTCCGTGTGTAGGTACGTATCCGCCCTCCGCTCTGCTTTTTTGCAGTGAACACCTAATAATGAACTATTACTATGGAATTGCAAAATCTGTGCATGGAAATCGTCCCCACAAGGAGCCATTTGGCGTCTCCAAATGAACTGGGCAGCAGCTGTTTTTCGAGCTGTTTTGTTTGGCGCTCGCTCCCAGAGTCAACCCTGCGTTGCGCAGTTCGCAACGGCACGTTGAGAGATCCTCAACGCACGCTGTATGGGCGGAGACGCAGACGGCTCGAGCATGCGAGTGTGAATGTTCGCGCGAGAGAACGTGTCTAATCGGGCGAAACTGCGCAACGTGGCCGTTGAAAACTGCGCAACGCAGGGTTGACTCTGGCTCATGCCCGCCTCGCTCCTTCCGCACTTACTCTCTCACTGCCTCAGCACAGCCGTATCACGAAAAGCCGACCTCAACCTATTTCCTGACAAATTCTTTTCCTTTTTTTACTGTTGGCCAATATAAAAAGCATATCGTATCCGTGTGCAGGAACCACACCAGTTTGGTCCTGGGGCATGCCTTTGAACAATCACAAGAACGATTTATCAATATGGTTTCCCAGGTTCCACCGTAACCACGTTGCACTGGGACGCGCTGTTGAGCACTGGAGCGCAATCGGAGCGGCGCACGTGTACACCGGTCCCCTGATCGGGGCTAAGCCTAGGAGGCTAACGACCACCCGCACGTAGCCTCCCAAAATTCTCGACGGCGCTCGACTTCGCGCAAGTCGCCTCGGCGCTTGCACAACGAGGCGAACTCTGCACGCAGACCTCGCGCCTCGCAGGGTGCATGCCCCACCCCCTTAGAGCCCGCATTTCCCTATGGCTGAACCCCATCACGAACGCGACGGTGGAACCTAGGAAATCATACTGAGAAATCGTTTTTGTTTAGAACAGTCTGCCTTGAAATTTTTTTGTTGGTTTCTCTGGAGGAAATGCACGATCAATACAAAATTGGGGCTTCATAAGTTGGTAAGGGATTTATTCTCTGCGTCTGCAGAACAGAAGGGTAATGTTTTCGAAGCTCTTTCTTTACATATCAATGTCCAACTACAACAATTTGATGTATCGGTCACCTACCACTTGCTAAAGGAATGGCTCGCAATCGAAATGGTGCGCCATTTTGCTCGAAAGTAAAATTGCATGCGGAGAGAAGATTGCCAACGAGAAAAAAAGCGAAAGGAACCTTTGAAAACGCTTGATATAAAGCTCTTCTTCTCCAGTGAGGTCGATTGTTTTACGAAGACGCAGCGCGTAAGGAGAGGGAAGCGAAAGAGAGGAGAGGGCACAGACGCTACGTATACTACGAAGAATAAAAATGGCAGCGGTTGCAGCGTAGAAGGAAAGCATTAGGGCCCTTGTGACGCACCTTCGAGACACACCTGCGTCTGCAGTGCGCAGGAACCCTGCTATTTCATTCACAAATTTGAAGGCACGGGTGAGATCTGATCGCGACCCATGTCTTCAAATTTGACAGTTATAAATTCTCATTTTCCATGTTTTAACCTCTAAAGAAGATGGGTGAGGCTTCATTAAACGACCACCTTTATTATATTCCAGAATATTAGGAAAACGAATCACTGCAACAAAAGCCTCACGGAGCTTGAGATGGTCGTCGCAAAGGAGCATTACATAGATGTCGAAAAAAGTGCATGGGAGTCAAAGAGATGTAGTTGGCGAAATTTGCGCGGAATTTGAGGGAAAAACAAGAGAGCTACGTCCCACACTAGGAAGTTGACCAGCATCTGCGAATGTGATTTGCCGCGACACACGTTCGTGCCTATAGCAACGAGTGAACAAGCCAACTCCCTCACACGAACGCTCGTAATTGGATTGATCCTTTTTCTCAACTCCCATTCTAGAAGAAACTCATACATATGATGTCCAATCGTCGTCGATGTTGGCCGAGGGATGATGCGAAAGGCTGTGGAACGTCTTCAGCCCTGCCTTCGACTGCCAGTATTATGAGGATTAGAATGAAAAATGTAGATTCTGTAACAAAGGACAAAAAAGTATATGGCATGCTCATCTTGAGAAACACATTAGTTCGGTACTTGAAATATCTGCATTTCGCCGACCAACTTTCTGGCGCTGTTGTCACAGACAAGCTCGAATTACGGCTCATAGACAATCTCAAGTGCTTCCTCGTCTACGATCGTCCACATGACAGCCTCTCTTTGAGATCCTACATCGCAGCCAGAAACTGCGTAAAGAACGAGGAACCATAAGATTGTTGGAAGGGT
>MU883534.1:0-11699 GCA_036418205.1 Ostertagia ostertagi | reverse complement strand
CGATTTCATACAAAATAAGAAAAAAGCGAGGCCGAGGTTTTTCTATGCTTATTTGAACAGGAAAGATTCCTGTGAACGCTATTTATCAACGGAACATCAGTCCGACTGGCATGCCCCTGGAACTCCTTAATAGCTCGGAAACGTATGTTTACGCCTCAACGTGGACGCCGTAAACACTTAATTTTCTGAAGTGAGTAAAGTAGCACATCTTTAGTCAGCCACTCAGGGAAACAAAAAGTTACGAGAATACGGCTATTAGCGCTGAATAAAAACCGCGGTTGAAGGCCGGTTTCATGGTGAAGAGGGATTCATCGATCAGATCGACATCCCGTATGCCATCATTGATCATAGGCATCCAATTGCACGCAGCGCACCAGTTGGGGCCAGGGAATAGACCTTGCACATGAGCCCGCAGCTGGAACGGACGCCGCGCACGTATCCCTTCTGAAGATCACAGGGACTTTAGATACAGACCCACACCCCCTACTCACACCTGCCAGCTCCGGGCAATCGCCTGTGGGACGACTCCGCTCAATTGCCTACGCTGACTGCTGACCTCATACTATTACATTACATCACATCACATCACATAGAGAAACGCAGAAGTTTCAGATGTAGCGGAAATTAGCGGTAACCTTACAAAATCGCAAATTACACTACACAATGTGAGATCGAATAGTTAGAGAAAGCCAGTTAGAGGAGAGTTGTGAAGTTTCGTGCAAACTCCGCCCACTTTGGTGCATGCTCCGCCCGCCAACAGCAGTTGACCCCTTTCCCTCTGCCAACCCTTATACGCTTTTTTCCCACTCCGGGACTCCTAGGAACCGAGTTATAAGCCTGGTTGCAAACTCCGCCCACTTTGGTGTAAGCCACGCCCAGCCTTGACATTTAGCTTCTCCTCCCCTCCTAACCTCTATCCACTGTTTTCCGGTCTCTAAGTCATCTCGGAGCCGATTTATGAGCTCTTGTAGAAAACGTCGTCTACTTCAGGACACGCTCCGCCCATTGTGGGCGGGCCTCCGTTCACATCATGTGTGCTGGAAATACCTTAGACATTGCTCCCCTGCACTAATTTTTTCTGCTCTGTAGGCTTTCTCCTAACCGAGTTATGAATATTTTCATTGAGCACCGCTTTTTAGAGAACGCCCCGCCCACCGAGGGTGGGTCTCCTCAATTCAATCTGGCTTACCAACGCACACCTATACCCACTTTTGTCCCCGGTCTCGAGGCTGTTTTGTGACTGAATTTGAAATCATGGTCCTCAGTACCACTCATTTCGACGCACGCCACGCCCACTGTGGGCGGGGCTCCCTTATCGAGCTTGTTCGTACTATACTCCAATATATCGTAGCACGCCATTCCAACTTGACAATCCTGCACGGTTGTTTGGTTCGTTTAATACCGAAATTTCGTGACAGACGTGGCGGCGTGCGGCGCGGAGCGACGGACGGAACACGGCCAGCCCAACAGACAGACAGACATAAAGAACAGCCAAGACAGACACGACTTAGGCGCATTAAATATGGCAAGGGAATATTTACTCCACTTCATATCGACAGTGAACACGTGCCTCGTGCCGTGGATGAGTATGACTAGGAGGGGTCAGCAGTCAATGGACCACAACTAAGCGAGGTGTCTTCAAAGGCAGGGAGCGAAGGTGCGATCAAGTCTTGCCATTGCAGTTGCGTGTTGCCACATTGCAGGTCTAATTGCGGCGACCCTTGTGAGTAGTCCTATACCACACACTGAATCGCAAGGTTCCTGCCGCTTTCAGTGGTCGCACCACCAGTGCAATGCAGGGCCCTTACCCGGAGGGCACGACATTCGACTTTACATCAGCTGTCCTTCCTGAGACAATTGATGTCAATGATGAACTGCTTTTTACTGTCAACCGCGTTGCCAAATGTTCCGTCAAGCACTACGCCATTTGGCAAGTGCAAAATTGATCAACATTGCGAGAACATCCACAGTACTGGGATGCTCATATTATAACCCTTCTTGTCGGCCGTTATCAGCTGTTATAACTTTCCATCACCACTGGCCTCCTAATCCTATCTAAAATTGATGTTCTACCATCACCACGAAGGACGCAACGCAGTTTGGAAGGCTGCGACGTTTTATTACCCCTCTTATCATCCGTTATCGGTTATTGTCACTTCCGATCACCCACCGCGCTTTCTTCACAAGAGTTTATGAGCAGACTCAAATTTTCCTCATTGTGATGCCCCCTTTGGAGAAACCAGTACACTTCAACAAATCATGTTTTTTTTACTCATTTTTTCCAGTTTCTCACCAAAAATCACATTGAGATACGTAAACAATTAGTAAACCATAACAAAAGATCCGAGTCAGACAAGGATGTGCACCGCTTTGTCTCCAGAGAACAATGGCTCGCAGATCCATCTGGAGCAGCAGTATTCCATAATATTTATGAAATGTAACTCCAGTCGAGTAACTGCACTAACGAGGAAGTTTTTTCAGGGGGTACCGAACTTTTTTCAAAACGGTTTTTCGCATCATGTATGTTGAGGCACATGTGGGAACGGCAGAACAACGGTTAATTTTTCTAGATGGCCCTCTGAATACCAGAAAAAGGGGTCCCTAGTTTGATTCTTCGCAGTGACAAACTTTTGCATTTCGAGTTGACGTTCCAAAATTCGCGCATCCTGGTAAGCACGAAAATGAATGAAGCGTTCTGTAGTGTAACAGCTTTGTAAGCAGTTTCTTTAATCAAATAGATTTTGAGTAAAAAACTGGTTAAAAAGCTGTGACACAACCAGAACGGCCCCCACTTTGGTGTCAGCTTTTTAACCAGTTTTTTAATCAAAGTTTTGTAAGGGTTACTGACGGTCCTAATCATGAATATGGTACTAATTATTCATGCTAACTCCATTTTGCGCGAATTTGGAAACGTCAACTCGAAATGCAAAAATTTGTCACCACGAGGAACTAGGGCCCTTTTCTGGTATTCAGAGGGCCGTTCAGGAAAAATTGAACCATGGTTCTGTGGTTCCCGCATGTGCCCCTATATCATGCAAAAGACCGTTTTCAAAAAGCTTGGCACGCCCTGAAAGACCTAGGTTAATTTCTCTGCTCAAAGAAATTACACAACAGCAATACGCGGGAACCTGGACAGTGCCGTCCAAAGGCGCATTCTGCGGTTGAGTGGGCAAATGGTTATCAAGTCCAAAAATTTACATTTATATTTACTTGTGTAAAAACAATGTGAGGCTCCAAAATATTTATTACAAAAGACTCGAAAACGTTCTACAAAAGGCTTGCAAAAGTATTGCAAGTGCTTTTAAAAAATTTGGAAGCGTTTATTGGCGAGCTTTTTGAAAGCAACTGCAATATTTTTGCAAATGTTTTGAATTTTTGAGTTTGTTTGTCAAGTTTTTGAGCCTTTGTAATGAATATTTCGAGGGCTCACACTGTTTTCACACAATTAGCATGAGACTCCGGGACAGAACAATATTGAAATTTAAATTTGCATTGTCATGGGCGGAATTTTCGCTTCTCCTCTAAATTAAACTGATGGGCCTAATTTCTATACCGTACTTCACCGTAATTTACGAGCTCAAAGAAGCGGCTAAAAATGGGGCTCTCATAGGTTCGAGCGCTAGCTCCGCCCCTACGGCCAACATGCTGTGTAAGTTCCTGAATTTTTTCGCTTTCTTCCACTAGCGTTCTTTCGAGTACAACATTTATATCGATGCTTGAGCCCAATAACCCCTACTTATTGCGGAACTTGCCTGCTTTCCCGCCTCATCCAGTAAGGGGGGCATCAAGTGGCTGCCCTCACCCCCACCCCCCTAGACTGCCTACACACTCCCCTGGCGCACAGGTTTCTCGAAGTACGGGACCCCGTGAGCCAGGGGGAGTGAAGCCAGTTCAGGGGGGTGGGGGTGAGGGCAGCCATCTGACCGTTGCAGTTCAGATATGCCCCCCCTTACGGATGAGCGCTCGTGCGCCTTGAACATTTCTGCTCGCTCAATGGCCTCAAGCCCTATGGTTAAAGAACTCTTCCATTTGTCTGAAATACTTACATCTAGTGAGTTTTCAGAAGGACGCGCCATCAGCTTTATTCTTCGGAATAAAATATCTTTTCTCTCGCGCCGTATCTAAATATATCTTCTTGCTAGTGAACGGTCCTTGCCAGGGCGGTTTGAAGAGGCGGTCCGCGGCGAAGGAAGGACGCAGATGCGGCAAAGGACGAGTCGCAGCGCGTGCTGTGCGATATGAGACGTAGTATGGTACACTCTATTTAACCTGACGCCTAACCGCTACAGTATGCGCTGCGACTCGTCCTTTGCCGCGTCTGCGTCTCTTCCTTCGCCGCGCGACGGGCCTCTTGGGGGACACCCCCAGTCCAGAAGCGAACTTTCTGGCTAGAGAAAATGGGGCTCCTCATGTCATTAACAGCCCCAAGCTTATAAAGCACCTCTATGAGCTCATAGGCTGCAATTCGTCTGGAAACGTATGTGGCTAGCGAGCTTGATGGCGCTTGAGAGCTTATTCGAAGCACTTCCAACCGTTTCTTTCTTTTTCAGAACGCCCCGCCCACGTGAGTCCATATGGATTTTGTCGGCAGTAATTAATCCCAAGTGAAAACTTATTGGAATGTATCGTTGTCTAGCCAGTGGATTTTTGAGATCTGTCTGGAATACCCCTTGTGAAATTCAACTTTAGGTGAAAAATAGGAACAAATGTGTTGTTTCGCAATTCCTCCATGAGATCAAAAATTCATTCTCAGAAAAAAGGCGATAACAAGAGAGGGTGCCATTGCACGTAAAATTTCAAACTGGAACCCACCTTCACTAGCAGCAGGTCACAAACAGGTCGTACTGTTCTAGCTGGATCTCAAAAATCAGTGGCTAGACCGCAAACACATTACAGTACTTGTGCGATCCTGAATGAAGACTGATTGCTCTTAGCATCTTACAGGGAAGCCTTTCAGGGTGGTGAGCGCTTTCTCAAAACCGGTTTTCTGCATTTATAGCAACTCATGTGTTGAATACAGAAGCGAAGTCCATTTTCCCTGAGCAGTTTCTCGAAGGCCAACAAGGGCTAAAGGGTCAATTCCCCTCGATGACCAAACTTTTGCATTTCAATGGGGAGCCCCCAGATTTGCTGAAAATAGCGCTAACTCCAACACAAGGTGTCATATTCATCAATTAAACCATCAGTAACCCTTATACATAATTGGATTTTTGCCGGAATTTGTCAGAAACCTTCCACTCCGTGCATATTTTTTCGATCCTTTTTTGGCCTTCAGGCCCCCTCAGCGAAAGTGAACCTCAGTTTTGTAGCTCGTGTTAGAGCATGCAGAAACCTTTCGAACCCTGCGTTCCACACCCTGAGAAGCCTCTCTTGTTAATGAACCGGTGACTGTTGTGCAAGCCACTGGTCGCATCCGAAAGTGTCTCTGTTTTTCGAGAAAGTGCTCACTGCTTTGCGACATTGTAAGCAATTTGCAGTGACGTAGCCTTTTCTCTACAGAGTTCCTTCACTCCCTCCCACAGCGATGATTTGAGCCAGTGCTTTTGACTACTCCTTCTTCTTAACTTCATCCTGAAGAAGCATACGTCACTCTCCAGAAACAACATTGGTGCTGTCTTCCTGTGAGTTGACTTGCTTCTTATAACGCTTCATTAGGGTTTCCGCTAGATGTTTACTTGGACTGACAGGAATCTCGTGCCACTTCATTGAAAGTATGTCGTGAATCTGAACTGATTATGTGCATTCAGGGTATCCCATGAAAGAAAACACCCTGGCGCATAACCACGTAGATTTCCAAGCCAAAGTTCAAAAAACATGTCACAACAAATATGATAGATCCACGAAGCATTAGTTGAGGCGGTGTTGATCAACACACTCGGAAGGCGCACCACCCTCTAATTTTACCTCGGTGTAATGGGTCCATAGTTACCCTAGGTTGACCCACAAGCGAGTACCACTTCTTTTGACTCCCAGGGAACTTTATTTGACCGACTGATATGCTAACGTACGCTGTGAAGAGCGCAGTACCTTGAATAACGCTTGCCTGAACCGTACCCGTCTCACAACCCTCTTCAAGTTCAAAGGTAGAAAAGGAAGTTATGCTTTCAAACTTCGATTTATGAACTTCTACAGGGAACTAAGAGGCTTATGCAAATAAAAAAGCTCTAAGTACTTACAATCAATCTCAACGAAAAATCCCTTGACTATTCTGTCGTCAATAGCCTCAAGCCCTGTGTTGAAGAACCCTCTTTATCGAAAATATTAAATAGTAGGAGTTTTCAGAAGGAGCCTTTCATAATTTTAAATAGAATACCTTTTCTTCTCCGAGTACTAATATTATGAGTGAACATATAATTCTTCTGCTACATACGTAACCGCCATTTCGTCTCACCGTGTCCTCAGGAGGCGTTGAATCCTTTTATTACCTCCTTGTTGAAGCACAAGCGTCGTCTAGACAGTGTTAAACATTGTAAAGCTGCTAAAGCGTCTACAAAAATGCATCTACCGGAATGATGATTTTGTAAGACACTGAGGCAGTTTTCTTCCATAAATCGGCACCCTAGGGGTGAGGGACGATGCACTTTTTCGCAAGGGTACGCCCTAGCGGCCTACCAGGACTATACCTGCGCCGCTTGTGCCGCTGCCCGCCCACTCTGCCCTGTCTGACTCTAGCTGTTCAGCAAAGAGAGCGTTCACGTCGTTTAGAGCAGCACCGACGAGAGCGTTTTACAATGAAGGTTCCCCTTTCCGTTCTGCGTGAACAATGTAAAGTTTCTTCATCTATGCAACCCTGACCACCTCTATAGGATTTCTAGTGGACGGCTTCTTTCATCGTGAACTCCGCCTTTGAGCAGTTGAAACTACTTTTTGTGCCTTACTAAAGTTCCCAAGCCCTCCGATGACTCCGATCAAGCTGTAACAAAAATCCTCTCATTTCAATAACTCTGACTTTGCTGGAAGTTCTCGCCGTTCCTTTTTTTGTTTCGTGAGCTCAACGGCCATCCTATCAGCCGACATTAAATATTTTCAATTTATTATTTTTTTTTTTTTTTTTTTTTTTTTTTTTTTTTTTTTTTTTTTTTTTTTTTTTTTTTTTTTTTTTTTTTTTTTTTTTTTTTTTTTTTTTTTTTTTTTTTTTTTTTTAATTTCCCTTTTCTCCATCAAATTATGACTTCGCCCTTTCTTAAAACGCCAGCATTTTGGAAAATTCACGTCCATAGGAGAAGATAAAAACCGATTCTCACTAAAGGGCAATGCGTGGCAGTCACACGACCTCTTGAGAAGCGCCCACCTAAAATAACTTAATGACATCATATTGCCTCTGAATTTCGCGCCGAGTATCAATAGATTCATTTCAACCCTCTAATTATTTCTATGTCATTTTGATGAAATATTGGTGGTGTAGAAGTCCGCTGTTGTGTTCCCAGGGTCAGAGTGCTTTCTATCGCTTGTTAAATCCAAGTG
This sequence comes from Ostertagia ostertagi, assembly GCA_036418205.1. Taxonomy (NCBI): domain Eukaryota; kingdom Metazoa; phylum Nematoda; class Chromadorea; order Rhabditida; family Trichostrongylidae; genus Ostertagia; species Ostertagia ostertagi. The sequence goes on along the minus strand of MU883534.1, from coordinate 4,235 downwards.
ACGTACTTATCTGGGTGGTAAGGAAAAGAGAAAAAAAGAAAAAAGAAAAAGAAAAGAAAGAAGAACAGCAACCATGACTAACATTTTTTCGTCAAATTATATCCATCCTGCGTGCAAAACGATAAAGTCAAAGTAGTTGTTACTCATGTTGGTCAGAAGAGCTTGCAGTGAGCACTGCTCATGCTCCTATGAGGTTCCAAGACGTTTATTATTTCACATATACTGATCTGGTCTGAAGAGGACTTGCAAAGTCATAGCTACTTCCTCGAGAAGCGATTTATCAGCCAAACGTTGGAGAAGTATGGACCTGCTTCAGGCTGGAGCAATTAGGAAGATCTCCTTGAGCTCGACGGTGATTGCAGGCGACATCATATTCTGAAGAAGGCAGAGGGCAGTGAACAGGGGCTTGCGTCCGTATGGAGGGACATTTCAGGAATATTTTGTCGAAGGACTCACATGGACCACGGTACCCTTTAAGAGCCAAAGCTTGGTGATCCCTGTTTATTAGATTACCGCCGAAACTGAAATGTCCCATACTTACCCCTAAGCAACTAACACGGTCGCGATGATGTATGTCCTTAGGAAATATCTCCTGAAATTCCGTCATGACTTTTTGTGGACAGATAAACAATTCATAATCGTTCCACATTTAAACACTCGAAATGGTTCGAAGGGGTAAGGTGGAGGGCAAGTATATAACGCGATGATGGAGGCAATTGTTGCAAAGCATGCCAGAAAGGCAGTAGAATTATTATCATACAAACAAACAAAAAATAAAATGGGAAACGCTGGTAGGGTAGGCGTGGAAGGGTGCTGATTGAAGCTCCATGTGCTTTGAATCTCAACCTTTCAGGTTCTGCTTAGCTGTTTGTTGTAATAAGGGGCGAAAATGGGGTAGTGGCCAGTGGCGCGACCTACATTATACTCGGTTAGGAAATTAAGTCGTAAACGAGACTTGGCCAAACCAACCGATTCATCTTTGGTAGATTGTTTGAGTGGATAAAAATATTGGCTTGTACACCGGCTGGCCAATAACATCATTGTGTAGGTCAAATCGCCTGCAATATGCCACTGCGATTCTGAATGGAAGTAGAACGCGTGGCGCATCTCAGAAATCAATGCTAAATGCCTAACACTTTTTAATAGTAATGAGTAATAACTAGAGGAAAGCAGCCAGCGATCTCAGTGAATTCCAAAAAAATTGAAACCGATATGCGCCCAAAATATTACCATTCATGATGCAGAGCGAAAACTGTCTTTATTCCTTGTTCAATTCATAGCTTCAGCGTGGTTTTTCGAAAAAATTTCCGAAGAATATATCGCAATATTGTACAGTCTAACCATGAGACCAAACATCTCCCACTGATCACGCCTTGCAGGGCGATTTTTGCTCACTTTCACAAGTCAAACTTTTCGTTCTCTACTTTTACCTTCAACACCGTTTCATGAATGTTGCAGTTCTCATGAAGTTTGAAACTTCGCTTGAATATAGTAGAATGGACACTGCAGTTGCAAGAGTGCAAACAAAGTGGTGTTCCCCTCAACATGTAAGAACGCAGTTCTGAGTGCAGTGCAGTGCAGAATCTCCTCTATAAGTGACGAGCCTACTCGAGTGCAAGGCAGTTTTTTCTTCTTCAGCACAACTGCTACAACAAAAAAGACCTTGTGTCATTTTCTTTATTGTTAACTGCTATTTTTGGCCACGGTACGCTTCGCGGATGTTCCACAAGAATACCGGGTTATGAACAAAGGTTTCGTCCTAGGTAGGACCCGAACTCGCACTCCTTTTAGGTTATGTCGTCAGATCAACAGCCAGAATGACGGCCCTTTTCTCACGTGCAAGTCGGAGTGCTCTAGTTTAAGAATTATGAGAACTGTTTCTTCACCATGCCGGAAGAATGTGACAACTTTATGCAATAGTGAGTCTGATTCTGTTCCTTCCAACGACGATTGGTGTAGAGAGGTAGGCTTACAGCATGGCCCATTAATGATAGCAAAATTAAAGGAGGAATTCACGCTGGAAAAGGCAACAATCAAATCAGCTTAGCGATTGCGTGAGTAGATTACAACGGAAGAAAGAAAATTCCTTTGCCCTTGACTTAGCATTGAGCGACTATCATCGCGTGTCCCTTCAACACTACATTCTGCTCAACTATTTAAGCACTCTCCGGTACCGGCGACAAGTGGATGAGGATGACCAAGTGGTCGCGTGCACTGGCCCACCGCGCCGATTGGGCCTTGACAGGTCGCTGAGGGCAACTCTTTCGGTGCCAATTGTGCTTCAGTCCGCACCCTTAGGAGGTCCGCGGGTCCCTCATCTAAGTGAATTACTCCTTCTTCGATTTTCATTCTAATCGTTTGATTCATCCCCCAAGGAAAACAATTTTCCGTGGAAGCATATGCTATTATTCTTCAATAAAACATAATGAAAACATTGATAATATTTCGTTGGTTGTCGTTTACTCTTGCAAGCTGAGTATCAATCGCTATCGAAAATTTGTCATCGATGTCGCTCTATCTTCTCGAGCCCCAATTACTAGTTAAATAATTGACGGTTCAAAAGAGCAACGATTTGAAGAGGAACTGCGAGAAATGTCACTTATTAGCCTTTAAATGATGTCAGTCGACCAGCGCCGTAGAAATTTAACTTTTAGTAGCGCTAAAATCCGAAGACTATGCGATTAGGACCCATGTCTCACTCTTATAACAATAACTATTCCGATCCTGGGTGGGATGATACTGTGCGAAAATATGACAGCATTTTGCAACATAGCGCTGAGAAGAGCCACTGTTTAGAATCAAATCAACCATGATGTATGGACTTCTCGATTGCAAGTGATGCCATGCTACTTAAAAATGAATGCATTCACGCCATATTCAGCCGTTTTTTCAAATGTTATCACACTGTTAATTCCTGCCTATATACAGGGGGGGGGCAATAAAAAAAGACATTTTGTCTCCACTTTCAGATGGATTTAAGCACACTTTGCTCAATTGAGACCGAGTGTTCCCAACTTATATTGAAGAGCACATTTCATTCTATAAGAAAATCTTCATGTTGGCCACCCACGTGGACGGCAACAGAAGAATTTGCCCTGGAAACATGGTGCACTGGTCGAGCTCAATGGGGTCTTCGAAGGATTCTGTACCATAACGACCTTTACTGGAAAGCTCGTTTCGAGGGGATTTGTATAGTGGGAGCTAATGCCTCTAGAAAACTATCCAACATTAAATCGATTCACGAAATTGCGTAAGAGCTTCAGGCTGAAGCTCTTACGGTAGACCTCCTTGAGCCTGACGACGGTGACAGATGACGTCATATTCTGAAGACGGTGAGGGCAGTGAAGGAGGGCCTGCGTTCACTTATAGAGGGACACTTAGGGAATACTCTGCTGAGGAACTCCCGTCAACGCCGGCAATCTCTGCGAAGAAAAAAAGCCGAAGTCCGACATAGGCAAAATGTCTTTTTTTTTGGCCCCCCCCCTGTATATATCTAGGGATGAGTGCAAATTACTGACACTCAGAAAAACTACATACAGGTCATGATCATTGTTTGAAAACACGAAATTTGGAATAGATGCTCCAGTACAAAAGGCAGTATATTCAGTATTTTCATGCGCAATAAACTCCATAAATTTTGATGCAGGACAGGCGGACAGGCAAGTGCACTCAAACATTTCTAGGAGCAGATTCAACCGCCGTTTTACAGAAGTGTTAGCGCGGGCTAGGGCGTGTTCGGTTCATGGTGTGGGAAAAGTAGAAAAAGAGCTTTTCAGAGCATGAATCATTGCGATGAGATAATTTGATGAGATGCATGCCGTAACGAAAGAGAATACGCCTACAAATGACTCCTCAAATTTGAAACATGGATGCGGGCGCGGCGCACTTCATGGCAGAGGTTTTCGGATAGCGTTTCAATTTAGATTTATCAGACAGAAAATATTTTCTCAAGTAAATCCGGAATTCCAAACCAAACCGATCGCGCGAAAGGCGATCGAATTCATAGAGAAAAACAACTTTTTCACGGAAATGAGTGGGTTTTTTGAAGTAAGTGGGTTTTCTAAGACAGCTTGGGTGCGCGTTAAGAAGCCCAGTTTCCGTCATATTTCTGTAATATTTTTTTATTTTGATTTAAAAAGAAACAACTTGCTAAGCTGTGGCCATTGCTGAGCTCAAAAACCTGCTTGTTCAAAAAAATGTTTGTGACCATGAGGGAGAAAGTACAAAAATATGCG
>MU883533.1:0-11154 GCA_036418205.1 Ostertagia ostertagi | reverse complement strand
CTTCTTCATCGTAAATCCTGCCTTCGGGAATCGATCCTTGGGACCAGGCTAGTGCAACGCAGCTGTCCTGTCCTCTCGCTATCTCTTCCCTGGTCCCTTATTTTGCTAGAACAAAGTCACTTTTCCTCTCACTAATTGTGTGTAACGTCTCCTGAATCTATCCAGCTTGACAAGGGATCACAGAATGAAGTGACCCTTCTGAATGTGGGTCTCAGGACATCTGTCAACCGTGAGCCTTGGCGGTTCAGCGTTTTGTAGTGATGTCTGGGAGCTCTCACAAGTGCACACTATCACAGCATCTCCTCTTTCTTTATCTTCTTCAAAAGGCTTAGTCCCAATAAGACACAAAGTGTGTGCTTTTCCAGCTACGCTCTCACCCTTTGGTTGACAGAAGCCTTGTAATCCTGAATGTGTGGTTCCTTCCTTGTTCTCTGGGTTTTCCCTTCACCGAAGTATAACGGAGCTTTGATTGCTTCGGGGTTTAGCGTTAACCTTTCGGTGTCATGCTTGCGTGTGAGGACAAAACATAAAGAGTTTAGCTCTCAGTTTATCCTCTACGTATTAACAAGATTCCTTGTTTTATCATTTCCTTGCCCACACAACCCGCGGAGCTGGTCTTGCCGTGGTGACTCAGCATGCTATACATCACGTCAGGGATAACCATCCCTAGCCATCCCTAACATGGTAGTCGGGGCCTATCGTCCAGCCTCCGACTAGCTTGAATGCACAAAGAGGCTGGTATTTCCTACCTGAAGTTCCGGCAAGTGCTAATAATTCCGTTGTGGCGATTGAGTGCACCAGGGCCGATGTAGGTAACGCCTGGTAGCCCATCGGTCCTGGATTTTAGTGCGGAGGTGGGAAGATCGATGTTGTATCTAAGTAAATTGAAAGAGGAGAAAATGACTGTTCTCCTTTTAATTAATTTAACGACCCTGGCAATTTATTATTTGTTAAATACTTGTTCCAGAATAATCGGCTAGGTAGTGCTTGTGAATTTTGGAAAACGCGTCCCAATGTAGGCGTCAACTCCAAGGCCTTAACTTCGTTCACTTGAATGGGAAAGTCTAGAACGTGTTCGAGTAGAAACAAGCTCCGCAAAATGTTGTACTGTGCTCGAAATGTGATTAAATGCCTCCACAATTCCCAGTGAAACAAGAGAGCACAGCCCATCTCCACGGGGTCTACTGGGATTGGGCGCTTTGACTTCCCATTTAATTGTGAAGATAACTTCCTGGTCCAGGTTGTATTCAGCCTAGCTGGACATGGAACTGCATAATCCTAAAAGGACATATGACGTAGATTCTTCGATGTCACCCATTTTGAAAAGAAAGAAGTTGTAGGAAATAGAAAAAAGCTGATTTCTTGCACTGCTTCAAGAGAGTCAATTAAGGTGGAATCTCAGGAAGTTCATGCAACGTTGTGATTTTTAATTGGCTACGTAAGCAACACCTATCACAGGCCTCGGCTAATTAGAAGGGGAGCTCTGTGACAAAGTTCTGCTTCAAATATCGAAAACATAGAAAATGACTGAAGGCATTTCAAGAAGCCTTAACTTAATGAACAGCCTTTAAAGCGAAGAATTACCTGCTCAAGTAGCTCTCGACATGGAAAAATGAGACCTTTAACCCAAGCAGCTTGAAGCATATACATGAGAAATTAAATTACTGTAACAAATAATTCTCTGACATTTCTTAAATTTGTCTGGAATGTTAACTCATGAAAACGTAATGTTGTATTTCTGAGAAGACGTGTGAATGGAGCTTTCTTCGAATTTGGAGTGCCATGGAAAATTGTGTTGAATTGTCTTAAAATGGAGCGGGCGGGTTCAAGACAAGAATCGGGATTAAATTCATGTGGCAACCACTAAAATATGAAAGTAGGAGATGCGAGGTGGACTGTAAGTGGAGAAAAAGAAAGAAAATCGTGGAAAGCCCAGGAAATAGGAGCACTCTTGCTCTACGCTGGGAGAAATCCAACCAGGAAAGTGTTTCAACTTCCCACGGAAGTTCAAATTTACACCTAGGTAAATATAAATATGGGACGGAAGTGGTGTAGAGACAAGTGGCGCGCGCTTACCATGCGAGCGGTCCAGGGGATCAAATCCTGGGTCGTGAGTCGCCCGGGCCAACCAAGCCTTCCATCCCTCCGGGGTCGGTTAATTGGTACCAGACTTGTCTGGGAGGATAAAACACTGACTTGTACATCGGCTGGCCCCCGCAAGTCATTGTATAGGCCACATCGCATTCAAACGCCACTACGAATGTACAAATGGAAGTAGAATGCGTGCCGCATCCCAAAAAGGGATTGATCAACGGCAAATGCTTTATCCTTTTAATTTAAAATAAGAGCCAAGATGATAGACAAAATTGTGAAGACCAATACTGCTACGTGAACCTGTCAAGGAAATTATCAGCAATCAAAATGGTCTCCAAGTTCAATTCCCCAGAGGGTGACAAAACTTTGCATTCTGTAGTAGTTTGCCGCTCCCACTTTGGTGTATAATGGAGCCTGCGCTTAGGATAGATGTATCTTCGTATTCAGGGAGGGAGAATCCCTTACAGCTTTTATCAAATCTCATTACACCAACGCACACTGAAGGAATCCTTCTCGGGAAAATCGTGATTCTATCTCAGCCATAAATCACTTTCTTGGTGACCCATCGTTCACGATAAAAACGAAAAAACAAAAAAATTGCATTTGTTTTGGGAAAAAATTCGAAAAACGAAAGGGCTGCTACGCGTTCAAAGTACCGCCGGACATCTTGTCACAAATGCTGGCGACGGGGATGCTTCCACTTGGTTCTTGGAGTGCCTTCACTAGAAACTCTTTCTGGCCTTCTGCTTATTGCATTCACATCTCACACTTCTACTCCATCCTATTCTATCGATCGATTTGTCTCTACTCCGAAATCGCGCGCTTTAACCCGATTCTTTCATTGCGTCGCCTGATACGTAGCCGGCCAAAGGCCAACTTCTTTCCATGCCTCGCCTTTGGCTCCGCCCGAATTACCTTCGATTGTCCATAGAGTGTAGTTTTTGTACGTTTGTTTCTCTTCGGAAACCGAATCTCTTCATGCGTGAAACTTTGTGCTGTTTCCAGTGATCACAACTGACATAAGCATTTGGGGGAGCAAGATTTTTCTGGGAAATATTTAACTTCTAAATTTGAGATCGCCCATGGTTTCCTCACAAGTGCTCGTAGCAGTTTTGCTTTTCACTATTGTAACCAACATTCTAGACCGTATCAACCGAGGGAATTCGAAACACTTTTCTGGTAACAGGCGGGCACGGAGATGAGAGATAATGTGAGTAATTGAGAGACCAAAGAAGTCCGAGTAGAGGAGCATAGCAGATCAACATTGCGACGCAGACAAGATATCGAACGGTGGGCGGACCCTGATATTTTGGTGGAATTTGATCCGAGTCCTGAACGCCTAGCATCTTAGCGACTCTTTGCCGCGACCTCTGCAATGGCGCACCACAAACCTCTCTCCATGGGAGCACCCACTTTAGTGAGGTTGAACTCCACCTGCCTTTGATCTCGAAATTCATAAAATGAGATAAAGGGCGACAAAGGTTCCAGAAAGGTATGTACAGAAACCAAGAAAAATTTGCGGGGACCAAGATGGGAATAAATTTTATTAAGGATGGAGCCATAACTTTAGCATGAGCCGATCTCTCGCAGGGTAGATCTTGACATAATAGACCAAACACTGCAGTACTTATATGAAAAGCAAGAATTGATCACATTTATCAATTGCTGCTTTATCCATTGATATTTTGAAATTGACCGCTGATTTTGATGATTATTGTTGATACTATTGATCGAGTTATTAAGTCGAATGACGTTCAGTTTTATAGTTCGATTGGCAAGGTGCCGAGTGCTGCTTTCCGGCTCAGCCACGAGAGAACCAGCGAATCCGATCAGGTTGATGTTTGTCCCAAGGAACTACGATTTGCTACGTGTAACCTATCATTATCACCACCTGTTGGATATAATATGCGGAACTTTATACACATAGCTGACCACTGATTAAGCTGCTAACTACCATTATCTGACATAACCCCGAATTACGCGAAATGAAACAGAGTAACTGATCACTGCAATCATATCCTAATCGTGGATGTTTGTAAAAGGATGTAGCTAGCAGTTATGCGCTTACAAATTTGGATGGAGTAATGCTGATAATTGCCTCCGAGAGCTTGAATGTACAAAAGGAGTGGCCTTATGTCCATGCTGCGACGTTCCGGCAAGTGCCCATGATCTCGTCGGATTGTCGCTATGATGTTACCACCGAACCGATGGTAGGTAAGTGCCGGTGTTTGGGAGCTACCTGCCTGTTCAGTTTAGACTATTCTCCGTCTCCTAGTGAGGTCTTCCGCTCCATGCGCCTTTTCTTTACCATCTTTACTCCAGGGTCGACGTTTAATCGTATGTACTGCTGGTTCCCCTTGACCAATTTTTTCATGGAGAAGAGGGCATCCATTGTATTCTCCAATAGTCCAGATAAGAATGAGAGCGCTCATGACACGTAACAGACTCCTGCAAAGCATACTTCTGATAAGTAAGTAGTGTGAAAGTAGTCCGAGATTATTCCACAATTTGGCCGCAATAGTCCAAGGAAACGGGTCTAGACCAGGGAAACGGTAATCATCGCCTTGGTCTGAGGGTGAAGGAGCTCCAGAGTGGATGACCTGGTGCAGAAATTTGGAAAGGAAGTGGGTAAGATGTGAAAAATGTAGAATATAACCGGTCTTTATCGAAAAAGCACTCCAAAAGAGTAGCTCATATATTGTCTCATCCTTAGTGTTAAAGAGCTCAAAAGAATGCTTCTCATTGGTGATAAATAGATGGCAAGGTTGCCCCCCAAAACTGATTCTTAAAATTTCTTTTTCAATAAGTACACTGGGTAAGCATGCCACATACTTTTCCAGGCAGGTCTACATGGACGCATGATTTTACAAAATCAAAGTGCGTCATGGAAGCTATGTTTTTGAATGGAAAATTTTGAGCCATGGTAATTACACGATGGAAAAAGTTAAGTAAGGACTAAACGGTCTTCCTGCAGTTTAACCTGTAGCGAACCTGCCCAATAAGCGAGAGGTGCGGGTTCTCGCAAGGGGCAACACTTTTGTTCATAACCCGGTCCTTTTGAGATCCGTAAGGCGAACTACCGTAACTACCGTGAACCGCGCATAACAGCCAAAATGAAGTTGTGATGAAAAGTCTATGTCAAAAAAACATTACGGTGGATTACGGTGGACAACAAAACAGTGTAATTTCAACGTCTTATTTTAGTTTATTGAAAATAACATAAGAAGAGTGGAGAGGAGAGGGGGATCTGACTTTCCTTCCTAGGCCAGTCAAACCTTCCACCATATGAAAGTCCAGTATAACAGACTTATTTAGGAAGAAATAAATCATCACAAAAACCAGTTTAACCCTGCTAGTTGATTCACGTGCCCAGTACTCTTTCGAATGAGTCTGTGCCTCCAAATGCCTCTGTGGGTGGTCCAAATCTAACATAAGCGTAGGCGCATTTACTGTAGTGGAGGATGTTATCGCTTGAATGCTATCAGGAGTATAAAACTATTCTAATTTAGGGTGTGTTTTCAACAAAAGAATCATATGGGCAGACTGCTGTGGCGGCTTTTAAAAGTCACCGGGTGAAACACTCTTCTTGCACTAATTTTCCCCAACTATCAAGTTCTCTTCAAATATTAGTGTGCTGCCAGCCTTTTAAACTACTGAGGTTAGAGAGATCGAGGCATTCAAAAAGAAGAACTCATTCAATCTTTACATGTTCTCTCAGAGGAGAGACTATTTGCAAGGAACCTTTCGACCAATATTTTTGAAAGCTACTGCAATTGAGGTAATCGCTGCTTGGTTTCAAATGCATGTGGTGGACCCTGGATATAAGTAAAATGCATGGCTTATCTCGAAGCTGGCGCTCACTTCAGCAGCTAAATATAGATCTTTGAAGTTACGCTGCACTTTCAGCTACTAGGGACTGAGAAGCTTGATGTATAGCATCGTTTGCTTGATCCGGCTCTGTTCAAATTATGGGGTTGCATCACTACAGATGATAGGGAAGAACTTTGGTTCATTGATAGTTAGTATTCGGTCGGCTTAACTTACGAGCAGACGAGATTCAAGTAGGTTCATAGCAATGCAGTCCTCATAGCAGACATCATTTCGAAGCAGCTGCCGGGGACTTTTAAATAAAAACAGGGTCGGTTATGCGGGAGACTCTTTGATGCCTCCAGCTCCCTCAATTGAGCACAAAATTTCGTAAGCAAACTGCGGCCAAAACCCACATTTAACAATTCAAACAATCAAAACTGACCAGAGTTTTCAGGCTTTCACTGTGTTCTCTGCCGAGGGTGGGTGGAGATAGACGGGAAGTTTTGTTTCATAAACCAGTAGCCCTTACGAATTCGTCTTAGGGCGAAGCTGCAGCTAAACAGCAAGTTTATTCAAACCAACAGGAGAAGACTCACAAAAGGACAAGTTTTAAAATCCATGGATTAGTAGTCATGAACGGCAAGTAGGTCAGCAAATTGCAGCAGATATACTAGATGGATATGGTTATATCCGGAAGAATGTGGCTTGGAAAGAGTAAACAATGAGGGTGAAAAGAGAAGTATTCGGTCGCGCTTTTAAATAGTAGTAGTAGTAGGACGGAGCACTGAGCTGTGCAAGCACCAAGAAAATGCGAGCATCACCGCTCGTTTTCTTCTGTGCAATGATACTGGCAGTCTACCAGCACACGAGCTATTATAATCGGCGCTATATAGGAAAATTTGGATGTAGCGACAAATAAACCTGTATAAAGGATAAAAGGATAAAGCATTTGCCGTTGATCAATCCCTTTTTGGGATGCGGCACGCATTCTACTTCCATTTGTACATTCGTAGTGGCGTTTGAATGCGATGTGGCCTATACAATGACTTGCGGGGGCCAGCCGATGTACAAGTCAGTGTTTTTCCTCCCAGACAAGTCTGGTACCAATTAACCGACCCCGGAGGGATGGAAGGCTTGGTTGGCCCGGGCGACTCACGACCCAGGATTTGATCCCCGGACCGCTCGCGTGGTAAGCGCGCCACTTGCCACTACACCACTTCCGCCCTCCTAGATTTGCATAGTAAAACTGAGGGACAAACAATCCGAAATTGAATTCCATGCAAAAATCGGAATTCGGAAAATGGTTAAATGTGAGTATAGGAACACTAAAAAATCTCAAATAAGCCAGATAAAACTATGTATGCTCTTTCGTGTGAAATCGTGCACCACATGGCACACGCAGTTCGCAATGTAAAGAAGTCTTTCAAAGCCTTTTATAATTTCGAACAGAAATGAATGCTTAAACTATATCAAAAAGTATGACACTCGTTTTTAGAAAAAGTTTTCTTGAAAGAGTCTTTGTTTAATCTCTTCTGCGCCGTTCTTATCTATTACAGGTACGGTGTGTTTCCCAAAGCGGCACCTGTAGCAGCTGCAGACTTCGCTTCTCACATAACGATTGTCTCAGAGAAAAATCGATCTCATGTGTGCTTTTTAACGTACTTAATTGTATCTGATCCCGTGTGATCTGCTAAGGCTACTATAATATTACAGTAGTCCAACCCCAGGGAACAGGGATATCATAGAGAAATGCATTAAGGTATTAGTACATACTATAGCAGTAGAATTTCCTCTGTAGGCCTGAAAAGGTGGTGCGGCGCTAGAATGTACCCAGGACTTCTTCTAGAGCCTCATCGCCTTTGCGAGGCAGACAGTTACTGTAAGGCCGCGAAAAAGTCATTAAAATTTGCAACATGAATTCTGGAAAGTTGTTCAAGTTCTGATAACTCTACGAATTTCCCGGAAGAAGCGATAAAATAGTTCCGATTGGGCATTCAACAGTGTCTTTCGATGTTTTTGTGTAATAGTTTTCGTGATCGAGTAACTACTGACTCAAGTACGATTGAAAACAGCGCCAATCGTATTCAAGGAATTCATTTGTCGTTGCACTTTAGCGAAAACTAGTGGAAAATCACAAAACGAAGTAAATCAAGCGAACGGAGATAACACTCGGAGCGTGTGAGGGTGATAGAGCTCTTTTCAAAGGGACTATTCCAAGTGTGCATTTCTATCGAACCGATAGTGACTTAAAGCAACAGTTCCAGGACGAATTTACGGGGTAAAAACCGTTGATAATGTAGTTATAGCCCACAATTTGACCGATAGTAATGAAAAAACCAAAGAAAAACGCGGAATAGGGCTTAAACAGGAACTCACCCTCTGCCTCTTAGCGATGAGAGAAGACGCGTGCTGGACGAGTTGTCCGCTGGGGAGACCCTTCCATTTAGCTGGGGAGCCTTCCATTTATCTGGTTAAGCCTTGCTTCGGCTAAACTGACATTGTGTGGCCATTACAACAGATTACAACCAAAAAAAGAAGCAATTCCACAGGATCAGATTGATTACTTTAAAGGACAGAGTTTCATATCCCCTGTGGTCCCGAAACGAGCACGAATGCCTCCGTAGCCAATCACGGCTGGCAAGTGGGCGGTCCCGAAGAAATTTCCAACCACACCCATCTTTGAGGATTTAAACGCCCTTTTGGGCTTTTCCCAGGTGAGTTTTCTTTATAACTTCACTTCAGATGTTTTCCAATAGGGCCTGCGTATACTTTAGTGCCATTAGTATTGAAAGAAGCAGACCCTGCTGGGACTGTTGCTTTAACCACAGATGGGGCCTGACTGGGCAGAGATTGCAGACTTTTGGTCCACTACAACTGGGAGATCAAGCTACGAAATCAGATTCAAAAGAAAGATTGTTGTGGAAATCGTTGTTGTTGATCCAGCGGACCAATAATTTCCTAAATATCTATAATGCACATCCAAATCATAATTCAATCGAAGGCGATCAATATAGCTGATTTTGGCCCTGTACGCTAGCAAATCTGGAAATAAATTGAAATTCGTTTATTTATTTATTTATTTATTTACTTATGCACTCAATGGTGCGCTACAACAGGGCAGAAAAGTGTTAGTTCGGTACAAGTATGTTCAGACGAAAAACAAACAAACAAACAATCGCTAAACTCGTATAACAGCTGAAAAAAAGGAGTCGCGCTTCCCAGCAGCAGCAGCGAAATGAACAAATACGTATAATATCTAAGTAAATAAATGAATTGATATCTGAACTGAGCCCCGCTCTTTTCTCAGAAGCCTTTAGTTTGCTAGTTAATGGCCGAACATTAAGAACCACGTGCTCACGAAATCAGGTACAGAAAAGTAATGAATGCAACCTTTCTGGAATACGCCACCCGTCCTATTCTCATTTATTATTGTGCTAGTCTTTGAATGCTATTTTCTTTATACAATAGCTTTTGGTAACCAGGCAATGCATAATACTAATGAGTGTTTCGACCCTTTCTCTGTTTTTGGCCCATACCCATAGATTTCATCTGCCATTCAACACCAAGGCCAAGCGAATGGTGAGTGGAGTCGCCTGCCACTTCACCATCTTGGAGATTTCAAGGGATGAGAGCAAAAATGAAGCTTCGAGGTACAATTACAACGAAATAGCAATGGCAGTGCGTCAGCAAAGTGACGACAACACTAGTCAGTGGAACACGTCCTTTCACCTGAAATATTGTATTTAACAAGCGTGGGCAGAGGTGCAAGCGAAGGCATTAACAACCATGCAACGTGCATTCCGTGAACAAACTGTCATCCTTAATTCCTAGTAAGCCAAACAAATCCATTCAGTGCAGACGGATTCATCCGAAAACGTTAAACACTTCGTATAGCAGACGGATTCATCCGAAAACCTTAACATTAGTTGGCTTTCAACTCACTACATGTGTCTGGCGGGTATCAGGGTAAGTCTCCACTACTGAAGTCGAACGCATGGCGCACTTCAAGGAGTAATAAGAAAGGTTATCCTCTCATTTCAAGGTAACAATGACATCGAAAATGGAAACAGCAACTGACTAGGTTTGCCCACCTCCATTTCGAGATTAACCCTTTGGCACAAATATGTACCACCGCCCGGGTCAACGGTACTTCCACAATTTGACAAGCTTCTTTGAGACAAGGCGCCCTATGGAAATCTATTTGCGATCCGAACTTTAAAATATTTACTGTAACGACAATTGTTCTCACAGTAACGCGAGTTTATCCTACATGGCTTATCAAGGCAGTACTGGCGTAGGTCGCTGGTCGGTATTTGTTCCTCCAAAGGAGTGTAATTCTCAAGAGGTTCGCAGAAAGCCTTTGAATATTTTCGTATCAGGGTTCACTGTCTGCTTAACTTATTATATCTAAATTAGAAAACAAACAAGTTTGAAAAAATAAGATATTACACGGGTGCTGTTGCCAACCAGGAGCCTGGAGTGTCCAACAATTAGTGGATTGCATTCGAAGGGATGAACGTAAGGAGCCGTAGGGAAGGTTCAAAATGAAACAAAACATTGCGCAATCTTTTTTAAAAGACCTCGTGTGTCATAGAAGAGCATCTTTCCTGACCGTCTCAATAATTTAGGCTTGAATTACGATACCTTTCCAAATATGAAAAGGTAAATTTCCGCCTATGTAAAGTTGTGGAGCCGATGTTTGGAGTTTTATTGCAAAAGAACCGCTTTTCCCCGATCGATACAACTATTTTCGATCTCTACTAAGTTTGGAGTCATTTTTCACCCACTATAGAAACTATGGGCGGAAGTGGTGTAGTGGCAAGTGGCACGCTTACCACGCGAGCGGTCCGGGGATCAAATCCTGGGTCGTGAGTCGCCCGGGCCAACCAAGCCTTCCATCCCTCCGGGGTCGGTTAATTGGTACCAGACTGTCTGGGAGGATAAAAACACTGACTTGTACATCGGCTGGCCCCGCAAGTCATTGTATAGGCCACATCGCATTCAAACGCCACTACGAATGTACAAATGGAAGTAGAATGCGTGCCGCATCCCAAAAAGGGATTGATCAACGGCAAATGCTTTATTTTTATCCTCATAGAAAACCTGCATCCAGGATAGGAAGCCTCAGTGGTTTCCCTGTCGCCTCTCTAGACCCTTGCGCAAAACGCCTCCAACTTCAAAGAAATCGCAAATCCAATCGACTCAAAAATTATGGATTTCTATGACCGCATGACAATGCCTTCTTGGAAC
>MU883531.1:0-12025 GCA_036418205.1 Ostertagia ostertagi | reverse complement strand
ACTTTTCGTAACAGCAAGAGAAAGCACCAGTTGAACAATATTACAGAACTTAACCAACCTAATATAATAGAACTGCACATGTGCATAACTTTTTTTGATTATTCTATTGGTTTCGACAGAAATTAGCGGAATACCTGTCCGAGAACCTCATTATCACAATTTAATAGTAACCCCGAGCCGCCACTGTTAACTAATTTCAGCCAATTGATTTCATTTTTCAAATTGATCAAAATTTTATATTAGCACCCAAATGGGACCTCTGTGCATGATACCAATAACTAAATAGCTCCCTCTTCTTAGAACATCGTCGACTCTCCTTGATGAATCGCCTACCGACCGGCAGCATGCCACAAATGATTTCAACGGCCGATGGCAACTAATAACCCACTTCAAAATCCACAACGGCGACGGATGCAGGGCAGAGACTATAGGTAAGTGTCTTCATCGAATAAGTACTTGTGGTGTTTCAGTGTATGCCGTCATTCTTTTAAGTAAACCCCAGACCGAAAGACAGCGGTTAATAATAGAGTTGGGATGCTGAAGTTGACTAAGAAATGAAAAAAAGAACGACGAAAACCGTCGAGAGGTCCGCTACACCGTAATCCAGTTGCGTGTCATGAGATGTGCCGGACGAGACTTTGTACAACGTCCAAATGCTAAGATTAGTCGCTAAAAGCTGACTCTGTTAGACCCCAGCGCCATTGCCGTGCACTTTCTAGCCGCTACAACGCAAATGTTCTGGTGATACTCGTGCGTGCACTATTCCCACTACTAAATAGAAATATTCTATAAGACTCTCTATAAGGCGCTGGTCAATATCTCGGCCCGTGATGTTGCAGAATGGGATATGTATACGTTTGAGATTTCATAATTTCGAAAAGATTAGCAGATATCAGATGTCCACAATAATGCCTTCGCTATAATTAAGGGTTCGGGAAACGATGTTTCCCTCGTCTGGAAGCTTTTTCAAAAATATAGGCAGAGATTTGCAAAGGGAAGAACCTTTCAATCACAAAAAGTATTATTAGGTTGTCCCATAATTAGTGAATCACTTTACATTTATTGTTATTAAAATCCAAGAAAAATGGTGAAGGCATGAAACATGTTTTGCGAAGTAGCATCCACATTATCCTACCTGAGCGATTACTCGGCCCATGTACATGCTGCCTTCCGTGGCTGATACTTCAATTTTTCTGGAACCTATTTTTGAGCTCCCTTCTTAATCACTTCTGATTAGGATCTTTCAAACGCCCAACAACATAGAGAATCAACCAGCGGATAGGCGAGGGCACGCTCCCTCAATCCGCGGTCTACTTGTAATTCACTCTATCGAGAGGTTGGCTTTTTGAGTTGAAGATGACCCACACTCCAACTACCCCTCAAGTGGCAATCTCACTGCTGTACCCAGCGCCACTGAGGGTGGATCTGGACAAACTTGTCGCCATTTGCTGGAGCATGTCCGGCTTATTAAACTGATGGAATGTAGACATCTACGTAGAGTTGTAAAGATTTTAAAATATTTAGTTTGTATCTTGTATGCTGTGAGCCCGAAACAGCTCCACACACGATCTGACATCATCATGTTCCTTCTGATCTCCCTTAGTTCCTTACAGTGATCATCCAGCATATTGCATCAGGGTTCTGGACTGGGTGGAAGTGTACTAGCAAATCTCCAAACAAGCAGCAGCTTAGCATGAAGGGTTCGGGAGTTCTGACAGCAAAAGCCGAACCCCCTTTGAGTCCGACCCTTCCGAGATATTGTATGAGCACGAGAGTGACCTTACGCTGGGAACCGCCGCCCAGTAATACTAGGAGTCACTGAAGAAGATCAAGCATCTACAGCGTAATGGCGACGCGTTCAATTTGAAAGTAAAGCAAGACAAAGTCTGCTTTTTTCCTGAGGTCGTTCGACCCCACCTTGCGGAGAATATTCATAAAAAATTGGAGACTTCCAGGCTAGCACTTCTTTCACCTCCTATATGTGGCCCTATCCTCGTGCCAACAAAAGACAACTCAGTCTGACCTCTAGCGCTCTTCTCCAGGAAGAAAATTTTACGCTAAGTGACATGACCTCAAACTCGACTTCCGATCTTTCTTCGATCAATAGCTCCTGGAATTCTAGAGATAAGACAGCGACTAAATTTCCTTGTATAGGCAATACATTGTAGATGACAGAGATGTATGTTTGGATGAGCAAGACTCCACATAAAAAGAAAAAAATTTGAATTCAAAAATACCCAAAGTGATTCACTAATTATGGGACAACCTAATAGAAATAACGATTTCTTGTGTCGACCGAAGGCCGAATCAAGAAGGTAAACAAGTGTTCGAAGAATGCGTAGTTTCATCGTGACCACTCATTGAGGGAACCTATTTAGAGCTTGGAGTAGGTTGAACACAGACCACGAGCAAGGTCAGCGTGTTCTATCCCACGTTTCCGAAATTTGCTGGCTTTTGTTCGCCTTGCTATCATGACCTGAAAGCCTGGAAGTTTACCGATCTGTAACAAGGTAGCTATTAGTGAAGAAATAGTGAGAATTTGAAAAGGGTGTATTCGCTATTACGGAAAACATGGCATGTACTTCAGTATGTTTCGAACACAAGCCTGAAACATCGAATAGGTGTACCTGCTGAGTAGGATGAGAAGTTAAAATGAATAGAATTGTTTGGTGCTGGAATTTCCAAGAATGTAAAATCCCAGTAGTAAATGTTCACAATCATGAAATAGTAAAATCAAAAAGCCATCATCACTGCAATGATAAAATAACATTAAGCAGAATCAGTTTTTTGTTGAAAAGCTTCTTAAGCCGCTAAAATGTCAACAGGCCTAGTATGGAATCAGCGAAATGTCTATTAGGGCAACTCCTCCACTCTTCTTCGAACTTGACGAGTTTCTCTACTATTTGGTTTTTTTTTTTCTGCATAAAATTTCCTTACCCTTTCCCATAGTGTCTCGATGATGCACAGAATATCCATCTGAAATTGTACCCCGTTAAACACGCCATGCTGTCGAGAGCGCTCTTGCACAGTTGAGGTGGTATGCTTTGGACTGCTCTATTGCTAGAAGACGCAGTCAGTTTGGTGCAGGTGTGATACGTGATCCATATCACATTCTAGAGTCTACCATGTACGTACACTTTTATCCCGAATCCTAAGCTGTTTCCATCATTTCACGAACAATTATACCATAGCCGAGCTTCCCCGTTGTTTCACGGATGACAACTGGAAATTTAGTCACTACTAAAAACATCATACGACGCAAGCTCTTTGAATTGCGCCAGCGAGCTCTAGGAGTTCCTGAAGTCCATTGACGTCAGTCATGAGTTTCAAAAAAAGCTAATCGATAGAATGGATAATCTGTTAAACGTTCCAGCGTTGATGCGCAAAGCGATACGTTATTCCGAGAATGGAGCCGAATCGATCCAGCCTACGAAGGACGGGACCATCGGGATGAACGGCGGCGCTTAGACAGAGGTGTCTCTGAGGACTTACGGTATGAAACTTTGTGATCCTCGACATACGAGGCTTTCTATAGGATTTCGCTCTTACAAAGATGTTGAAGCACTGCCGGAAATTCCCCATGACTTGACCATCGATGACAAGAGTGTGACATAGTTGCGACAAGTCTATAACTTGTTCACCGCTCCACTCTTCTGGGACAACCTCATATTTAGAACCTTATTTACATAAGCATGCTTTCCACTGACCGACTTCTTGAGTTTAAGTATCCTAACGCCAACCAGATGATGAACAATGCTTTCCAGATATGGCCGAGTACGTCCATACTCTCGTCAGTTGACTGCGAACCCTAGCAGCAGCGTTCTAGTGCCATATATATGCTATCCAGACGAGGTCAACTGTAGCCGGTGACGTCATCGCGACAATCCAACTCACCTGCCATTATTTGTTCAATTATTCCACTCAATCCCTTATCAAAATTCGCTTCGTTCGTATATTACAGCAGGACTCAAGTTTAGAAGGTTATCTCTGCATGTCTACCCTTGCACTATTTTATCATGAAACTTTTCAATTTCAATCAATAAATGGGCGTCACTTCAAGTATTCCTTATTATCCTCATTTATTCATGTGTATCACATTTGCACAATTTTTTTGCTCGCTCGCGGTAGCCCACAGATGCAATTGATCAATGTGCACACTGATGTCTAAATCTTCTTCCATGTATTTATCTTTTCACTACAGTCTCTTTCTATCTTTATTTTTTTCATTCACTGCTAATTTCTTCGCTCTTATGATTGTTGTCTGGACGTTTTCACTGATTACCAACCAATCGTTCAATCGACTCCCAAGCATTCAATTTTATTTCTTTCAGAGGGAGTCTAGAAAATGCGTGTCTCGGGAACTGCCGTGAGCATTCACATCACGGGAATGTAACTAATTCGGAACGAATTCGAAGAAAGTTTTCGAGAACAGCTGAGGACGCCTTCCTCCTCCTCCCCTCCCCCTGCATGAATTACTCGCCATTTTCGCAGGGTTACATTTGATTCCACACAGCAGCCCAACTAGGTGAGTGTACTCACCTGACGTTAGAAGTAAGGCTACAGAAGCTTGGAAGTCGACTACCGGTTCTCTATCGCTTCAATTCAAACGTACCTCAGGAGTAGATGGAAAAGCAGATTTTCCATGGCTCTGAACAATTCTTGGTTCCTTACCGCTTGGTTCAGTCGAAGTGGAGTGTTCAGCGACGACTACAATCGCTTTACGATGTCATCGCGTTACTGTAATCATTCATTCGCTTATCATGTACAGGCATGTCTTGTTAATAAAATTATTATCTGTTGTTTGTATTCTTGCTGAGAATTGTGAACGCTTCGGTAAACTCTCCAGTTAAGACAATAGTTTATGGTTCAAGCACAGCAACGTGGACAATCAGCTCCGCTGGTCGAGCTTAACTCACCAATGCGGCTCAACAAGGATTTTGAATTTCCATGTAAGGTTCGAAAGCACACTTGTATATGTACGAGGTAGGAAGTTTTGAGAACAAATTTTGTGTTTTCTCTTCCACGATTCAAGAGACCCAAACACCTTGGACCTTAAAAATGATAAGTGCATGTTCTGAGTGTGTCATTTATCGTTATATGCAGCAGAACTACATGGCGAAAATAGTTGGAGGGAACCACTCCATTGTGCTCTAATGAATAAATCACTCTGATCTATAAAATAGATAGAATCATGGTTTTTTCCGGGAAAATTCCTTTGACACGTTGGCGACCAAGCGGATTTTGGAGTGTCTGCCGTGTGGGACTACGGAAAACCAGTAAGGTTTTTCCTTGCAAAAGCTTGTCTATATAGCGAACCCATTGCGCTGATGACGAATATGGCATTGGTCCAAGGCGTCCGCGCCATTTGGCACCAAGCTGGCGTCGGCTTGGCGCCACGGACATGTAACGTTTAAATTTGACAAAGACCTATATGTGAAAGTTGTCCCCTTCTTTGAGCACGAATATGACCCTGACCATGGACACGACAATCTGCGGCGCCAAAACAGCACAACTGGCGCAAATTCATTGGCGCAAGTCTGCACCTTCAGAGGCATTGGTTGTTCCGGGAGACCGCGAAGGCAGTGAAGACAACGATTTTGAATATGGAAGCGAAAGCGAAGGAGGAAACGCTGATTGGAAGGAGAACGTTTTGCAAGACCGATGAAGAATATGGACTTCATCTTGTTGCTGGTGAGACAGCTGATCTCGTCAAGACTACTATAACATGCTTTCCGACAACGAAGTCGTTACTAAATTAGATCGCATATGCGTGGGCAGCGAAACTGGTATATCATAATTCATTACTGCTTGAAGACCATAAGGTGATGAAACCACTCGTAACGGTAAGCAGTAACTGTCATGTTGTATAACTCTTGGGTTATGCAAGTTTGCGCATTCTCTTCTTCACATTGCAAAATCTTTTGGGATCGTTTCGAAAAATCCAATTCAGACGTATGTCGAGCAATAGTCACTGCTCTCCCCGGAGCATTTCTGCCGTAGCATTTCGCAACGTTTGATGCTGAAAAAATTGTCTCTCACTAAAAGCATGTCCGCTGCTCTTGTGAGCCTACAAGTGCGTCCACTGGCTTGACGCGGTAGGAGGCCTACGTGCTGTAATGGACCTCCAAACTATCTTTCACAATATGGCAAATACTTGGTCACCGATGTTGAGAAACTTGGGAAAAAACCGAGATCTTCTTAATCAGTTTCAATGAATGACAAGGGCGTTCTGAAGCGGATCGGAAAGAACCTACGGTGTAATTCGCGGAAACTGGCAGGGCATTTCCAGTGGTATCAAACGCAGTAGCCGCTCCACAATATCGCTTCAAGAAGATGTGAAATTATGGCGGAAACGTTTCGTGATCTGACATCCACCGCCTCTAAAGGCGGAGAACCTTTGTATGAGGCCCTATTTTGGCGCCGATCTCTCAGACCCGACAAATTTATTGGCGGAAACAAGAGAAGAGATGCTCGCGTAAACCACATTCGGAAGCACCACTGGCTTGGAAACGTAGATTAACTCTTTCGACCCTGGCGGTGGCAATACCACCGTAAAGTTCAAAGGTCTGCCTTACCGACGCAGCAGCATATTTTTAGTTATTTAAGACAACCTTTCTCCTCCTAATTGCGCTTTGAGCCCGCCATTTTATTATGTGTTGCTGTTACAGGTATATTTGTAGAAGTGCATCAATGAATCGCACTGGTCCCCGCAACCTGTCAGGTAAGGGTCAGTCATTTCAAACACTTAACATATTGAGTTGACCCATAATTTCTGGCCGATTTTGGTTCGAATTCAATTTCTTCATGTCAAATTAGCTTCGATGATGAAATAAGTTAATATGTTGAAGAACACATCAGGACCTTCAGCCAGGATGATTCAGAAGCTTAAGTGCGCAAGGGATAATCAAGTAGGAATCAAAATAGATCAACAACCAAACCCAACGATTTTGCCTTGCGACAATTTTAAGAAGAACCTTGCAAGGAGCGCGGTAGGCAAGATCAGCGCTACGTTGCCCCACTTTGCTACTGATCGGGCACCGAGCTATTGGCTCAATAGCATACGCAAAGGCGATAGGAGCTGCAAAGTTCGACCTCATCACGGACCCCAATCACTTTCGATGAGGACCGCTTGCGCTACGAATAGGAAGTGCATCCGGACGCTATTAGCAGGAAACTGTAGCAAACATCTGGGCGCAGCCTACGCTCCATGAGTCGACACCTGAATGGAATGGACTGTAGCAGAATGAAGCCTCGATGAAACAGCATGCATGGACTGACCATGACTGAGGAGCACGCAGAAGTTTCAGTCTGGGACCGTATAGACAAGAAAGTCCCTGTTTGGGCACCAGTGCGCAGATGAGTCATGAGTCTCCTACGATAACAACACGCGATAACAACACGCGGCTCGCCCGGTGGCTACCTCGCAGCCTGGACGCAGCACATCAACCAAAACCCGAGCTGTTTCATCAGAGGGTGTGACCCCCGTTTTGTTGGATTCGCTGGGTATCCCATTTTGAGAACCATTTATATAACTTTATGCAGACAACATTGCGAAGATAACCATGGCTGCGAAACCGGCTGCGAAGGAACCTGGAATAGCGTCCAAAGTGTTAGCAGTGCTGGAGACGGTTGGAGAGTCTCAATAACTCGCCACGTTTCGAGAGGGAAACTGGCTGGACCACGACACCACATCTATCGTATAGCCCTTACGTTGCTCCATCGTACTATCACCTCCTCAGCCCCTGAAGCAGCAGCTAGGAGAGGAAAAAGTCAGTAAATACAACCACCCCAAAAACGACCTCTTCGAGCTTTTCATCTCACAGCTTCTCTCGTTCTGGGAGGAATGCATCCATTCGTTCCCTAGCAAATGGGTGCATATCAGTGATTATGATGGTGGTTATGTTTTTGATCAATTGTTCTTTAGGAAAGATAAACTTGAATAAATCAATGGGTTGAAATTTGGTCAGAAATTATGGGTCAACCCAATATATGGGATTTCTTATCAAAAACGTTAGATATAATGTTGTGGAAGATCATAAACTTTTTCGACACATCTAAGAAATTTGGAATTGTTTCGACATAAAGCTAAAAGCTAAGGAGCTGTGCCAATTTTCGAAGCTTCCTAGTTTGCTGAACGCCAATTTTCGAAGCTTCCTAGTTTGCGTGAACGAATAGCTTCCAAATTTTGCTATAATGATATTTATGTGCTCACAAGTAATAAACAATAGCTAGAAGAAAAATTTCTCCACTAAAAAATTCAGGTCCGAAAGGGTTAAAGGACTGCAGCCCCGATTCCTGCACTGAGACCTGCCGGGCCACTTTCGGAGCTCATGAGGCTGCAAATGTTTCGCTCATGGATAGCTGCTACCAACGAACTTCTCTGCTCTTTGTGAACTAAAATTCAGGTGAATGTATGGGCTCGGCGGCGCTGTGCTCGAAAAACATGGCAGTGCTTACTTTTTCTTGGCAACGCTCGTCCACAAATTACGGAGAAGGTCCAAAAAGCCTCCACGCTCCTCATAGGTGATCCACCTCACCTGTTCAGTAGTCCTGGCACCAACAGACTAGCATCAGCCTTTTTTGCACTCGGATGAACTAAAAGAGGGGTAGTTCGATGATCCGAACCCACTCAAACATGACTTCTCCAAGTATCTCACCATAAAATTTTAGAAATTCCAAACAAAACATGGCTAAAAATTGACCATTGGAAGGCAATATAGTGACAATAATGGTGAGCCATATAATTGTCAGTTGTTGAATGTAATAAGGAAGAAAAACAAACTTGAAAAAAATAACGAATGTTCAAGACTTTGAGTGCCCCGGCTGCCGCGCTTCTTCTTTCTGCATGAGCATGTATTGGGAAACTTCAAGATGCCATACACCTTTCCAGCGCGTGATGGATAACATAGACAGCATGTTCAGTTTGCCTACGTATAGAACAGGTCTCTGACGCGTCTTCAAAGGCAGTAAGACTGCAGGATGGAAGAGATAGTCCGACAAACATTTTATTCTATTCACTACTCCTTCGATCTTCATGCCAGCTGTTTCCTCCTGCTCTGGGGTTAGATCGTTCATCATGTTAGATTTCATGTCTATGGTACACGTAGCTGGCGCACGCATTCAGAACCAGAAGAACTACCTGTGTTTCCCATAAACGTGGTTTTCGTTAAGCCCAGCTGAAGCCGATTCCCCTAACGCGCGTTTGAAACCAGTCAGCATTCCCTTTGCCTGCCCGATCCTCGAAGTTACGAAGACGACGTCGTTTCAAAGCGAAGTGATAGAGTTGTTGGTCGTTCTTTCCGGCAAGACTTTCCATTCCAACTGATGGAAACGTTCTCGAGGCGGCATCAAAAGTTTTGTCGAACCTCATGTCAGTTTGAATTTCTGGTGAACTTCTCGCAGAGCTCACAAAAAATCCTCATGTACTCAATAGAATCATCAGGGCTGCAATCGACCTCGACATCTGCCACAAAGTCAAAAGCTCATCCAGGTGTACATGCTGACATCTACTCTCGTGACAATTCAATGAGCCTCCTGATCCTATGAATATTATAAATCGTACAGAACCCTCTCCCTCCCTCGCTTGCTCGCATAAGTCATTCGAAGACAGGACATTCATTCTACATCAGATGAAACACGAACAAGTCATGACTGTCGAAGAGCCAAGAATAAAAGTTAAAGTTTCCCCACAGGAAAAATGTCTCATCTGTGCGTTGAAGACAGGCCTACTAGATCTAAGCTGCTTTAAGCATTTTTAGCCGTGACTGTTTTTTTCATTATTATTTCTCCTTATCGATCTCTTTATGAAAAAAATTGGCGACTGCAGAAATATGCTTTCCTGACTAATATGTATTTACGGGTAGACATTACATGAGTGGTGTTCCTTAATAAGTTGATGGTGCGCAGTTGCAAAAGTAGAAGAACGTGATCGTCTTCAACTTTTAGAACGATGTTAAC
Organism: Ostertagia ostertagi; assembly: GCA_036418205.1. Classification (NCBI taxonomy): domain Eukaryota; kingdom Metazoa; phylum Nematoda; class Chromadorea; order Rhabditida; family Trichostrongylidae; genus Ostertagia; species Ostertagia ostertagi. Next base: position 2,068 of record MU883531.1, on the reverse strand, counting down.
GTAGAATGTAATGTGCGACGTGTTCAGTTGTTCTTTCTTGTGCGCAACCAGCTAATGGATCGTTAATTTCCTTCAAAAAATAAAAACCCGCAGCTCATCACGTTAGTCAACTTTCAACCACGACCTTTGCACAAGGAGAACGAATAGAGCATTTGTGCTTAGCTATGTATCTTACTGGTTATAACCAAGGACAATTGATTCGACTATTGGTGAACCAGCTTCACGTTGCAGTAGTTGAACTAAATAGTGGTGAGATTAATTCCATCTCGATTTGATTTTGCAATAATATTAGACGCCTTTTATTAGAAGAAGTTTGAACAGACATTCAACGTCACGTCTGGATCGATTTAAAATTTTACGACCCCTCCGCCACCTCCCCCCCCCCCCCCCCCCCGCCCAAACGCCTCACACTCCAGCACTTACTGTGTACTACACGCAGCCAAGGAAAAGGCCTACATTACGGGAAATAAGTGCAATCTATGAAAAAACACGAAGCACGTAGTTTGAATCGCTGAACAGGTTTGGGCTATAGTTTGAATGAAACTGCCTGGAAAGTAAGCTTCCATGAATTAGCTTTCAGCATCACAAAAATGTTTCCATTTTGATACACGAGCACATATGAAATGAAAATATTCGAGGTTGATATTCCCAATCGAAGTTGCACGTGGCGCATATCATGAGGTGAGAGTCCATTGCCAGATGTTTCGAATTAAGCCGGCGAGGTGTGTTTGGCAACTGGCGCGCACAATCTTCTCCTCGGCCCAACGCGAATAGACTAGGCGTATTACTAATTAATGAGTGTGATTCAAATCCAATGCCAATGTTTTCTGAAATACCAGATAGATTTGAAATCTACGAGGCTGCTAGTTTCAAAAAACTACTACGTGAGTGCAGCATCTTCAAAAGTGTGTTAGTTATGAGGTAGAGAAGAGATTAAGCAAAGATTCACAGAAACGCGCACTTCTTCATTTGAAGTTGTAATTTTCTTCAAATAAGAAAGTGTGAGAAGTGGTAAGAAAATTTGAAACTCTAGATTGTTTTCTTCTCTAAAAAGTACTCAACTTTTGTAAAGTTTCATTTCTTCAAAAATCGCCCGTTGGACCGTTTTTGTGCACAACCGGGTTTTTCGGCCAATGACTAAACTTTTTCCAAAAGGAATTTTGCAATTCTTGTTCCCCTGGAAAAAACTAGAAGGTTAGAGCTTTCTAACGAATACTTAAACTCTTTCAAATTGATGGAGTCAAAAAATCGCCCCGTTGGACCGTTTTGGGGAAATCGCGGACCGATTTTTGGCAGAGCGCTGGTTTTTTGGCTTTGAACTGTTATAACTTTCTTCAGATTCAACTTTTTGCAATTCTTCCCCCTGGAAAAACTAGAAGGTTAGAGCTTTCTAATGAATACTTGATCTCGTTTTCAAAATGACCCGTTTGAAAATCGTCCCGTTGAATCTTTTTTCATGGGTTCAAACGTGACGGTTGACCCTGGTCCTAACGCTGGATGTCGAGAGCAAGTTGCACCCCTAAACGAGCTCGATCAAATCATGTGTTTCAAATGTTGTTCCGCGTAAACGAAATGTGATTGAGAGGGAGATCAAGAAGATCAAGAGCTTTCTTGATGGAGCGTAAAATTGCATGGAGTGATTCCCCAGTTAGGGCAAATTTCTGCCAACGCTGATAAGTCTTCCATATCAGCTCTTTTCTTTCCGTTTTTTTTGGGTTCCACAGACATGGTTTTAGCCTTATACCTGACTTTTGCAATTCCTTGGCAACGCCTATACATCAGTATCGTTAAACTGTGCATAAAAGGAGCTGGAACCGTTCCTTTACAGACTCACGTGTCATTCGTAGCATCACGAAAACCTTCAAATGGCACGCGTATCTGCCAAACTTTTAAAAAGCGGAGAATTCATGAGTTGTCGCCCATTTTCGGAGTATTCCACGCATTGGTGATATCTCCAACTGCTCAGTTGCTGAGGTGAATGAAGTTTCAGCAGGGAGACCCATGCAGTTGCTTACGGACTTGAAGAAATCAGAAGAGGTGCGGAACTGGCATTTTCAAATACTGCATT